>JAWPHD010013809.1:0-65594 GCA_037043455.1 Cyrtodaria siliqua | reverse complement strand
GACAAGATGCAAATCCTAAATTATAACCAGCTTGATCATCTCGAAATTCTGCCACAGTCGTGGTATCTAAATAAAAGTATTCATTTGTTCGATTGTTTTTGTATAATCGCCAGACATTTCAAGCAAACGTCAACGTTAACAAATCTATGAATATCAATTCCATCATAAACTGTTATTTTGTTTTACTTGCATTTGATCAATTAATGAAGCTGCATCGTTAATTAGAGCAATTTCATCGGCGGCTGCAAAAACAGCTCTATCAGCAAAGCTTGTAAGAACTTCTATCATTTAGCGTAAATTGGTTGCCACTTTTCATTTGTCTAGTAGTATTTCAGGTCTTGTTATGGGGGTATCTTATTAAATAGGTACGTGTTCATATCTAGTATTATATTTATCTCTTTTGTTCCGGTTGTTTTTGTATAATCACCAGACATTTCAAGCAAACTTTTAACGTTAGCAAATCTATGAAGATTATTTCCATCATAAACTGTTTTTCCATTTTGTTTACTTGCATTTGATCAATTAATGAAGCTACATCGTTAATTATAACAATTCATCGGCGGCTGCAAAAGCGGCTACATCAGTAAACTTGTTTACTGGAAAATCGATTTCAAAATAAGCGTTATACCAATCAAAGTAAAAAATTCTATCATTTAACGTAAATTTGTCTAGTATTTCCAGGTCTAGTTATGAAGGTATCTAACTGAATAGGCACATGTTAATATCTAGTATTATATTTATCACTTCGAAACATCTATGTATACTAGTAATTAGATTAAATTAATCGTTTAATTCTTGCATGAATATATTTGGTGCCTCTTCCGGATAGTAATCTGTTAATCTGTTAATTTTTGCATTTACATCTTCTTCAGTTACAACTGCTTTTTATTTATCAGCCTTTGTAAGTTCTTTTAAAATTATCTCACCTTTTGGTTAGGTTTAATAACTGAAACTAATTTATCAGCAGCCATTTTTCTACTTCATCTCCAAGTTTCTTAGAACCGCTCTCTATGATTTGTTTTCCAGACAGTTTCTACTGCTTTCTTGCCTGCAGATATTTTAATCCAACCTTTGAAACAATATCAAATATGCCAGGCCCAGTTAATCTGTCAACTTGGATGTAGGTTCCGTACTATGTCATAAACTTTTTTTATTCTTGCCATATATAACTTATGTTGGATAAAATATAAGATTACATTAATCCTTTAAAACAAATCGAAATGATGTATGAACTCCATTAAGATTAATAATTTTACGGGAAATCAGTTATGTAAATATTAATACAGTTAATGATCGTTTTGTTTACTTTACAGAACCCGACTCTTATCGTTTCATCTTTAAAAGGATATGACCTCGTAAGGTCAGCTGTATTTATTTCATAATGACATCCCGTATGATCCATCAACAATAGAATTACTTATCAAATCACAATGAATATATAAAGTATCAATATAATTTGTTATGTTATATACTACTGTCCCAAATTTAGTTTCTCTAATAACTGCATCTTTGTCAACCCCATCCCCGTGTGGTTGCCGGGGTAGAATACAACCACTGCAAACACACCGTCACATGCAGAGGGGTAGGACCCCCCCCCCCCCCCCCCCATTCATATTCATTTTGTCATTTTTTGTTCATGCTCATTAAAGGTCTTCATCATGATCCCTGCATTGTTTCAGGTGCCATCTCGCTCACATCACTAAGAGCAGTGGCAGAAAACCAATAACGTGGCTCCAGCGTAAATGGAGTTTCTACGATAGAATTTGCAGCAACTCTGCAGTTCAGGGTGAGAAGGTTCTAGGCCCATTTTCCATATTTTATCTCGATGTACATGGAAGTTGAGCCTGGCATGTTCATGCCTTTTAGGCGCCATATAACCTTTTCATGTGTTGGTGCGCCTTAAAACCCCAATTCAATTCAATTCAATTGTCAACCCCAATTAAGGTGTGAAAAAGAGTATGATAATGGACCTTTGGAAACGGCCGAGCACGACACATATGAAATATTGCAGTCTTGGTTTGATTGAGACTGTTCATGAGTGGTAGTGAAATATGCTAGCTACCGCTCACGCCCTCTAGCCCCGGGTTGAGCAGAACTCAATATTAATAAAATCAACAGCACAAAATTTTAACCATCCCAAAGATGGCATGCATATGGCGGTGGACGAAAGTTTGATTCTCTTAAATCAAGCATGAAATTATTATGAATGGTAACCAAACATTTGAAACTTGATAAATCAAATTCGATTCTTATTGGGTTAATAAATCACCGTTTACAGTCAATGTTTCTTTTATATAATTATCGATATCAGCATAACTGTAATTTCCATTTATAAAAATAATTACTTTTGGATCTTTATCTTTTCCATTGTGTTACCTTATCACTTTGTTATTAAAATCTTCACTAATATTATACCATGAGTAAGTCATAGAATTAATCTTGTCAAGCCCAATGCCATACTGACTGTTTGTTCTTGTCTAATATCAATGGTCTGTCAAATACAATTGTAAAATTACTCGGTGTGTTTGAGTTATTAATTATTGAAGCTTTTTCTGATGATAATACAATTTTTTGTTCCATTATATAAATATTAGTAGACAATATTAATCACTTTTGTAATACAGTTTAAACTTGATTTCTCAAAATCATAAACTCTTTTGTGTTTGAATTAAATTGTACTAGATGACTTAGCATATACTTCAAATGTTTCTTTTAATATTCGTTTGTCATTTTATATTATCGGATGAAACTCCATAATACCGTTTTCTAATGATGAAAAAATAATGAAACTTTCGACATCTGCTTCTTTATAAGTAAAATTCATTTGAAATATATAACGACCTTCTTTAAGAATTGTAAATGTAGTCAACTCTTCTTCGAGTTGTATTTCATAATAGTCTTCACTTTTTATAAATGGATTGGCTACAAAAGAAAAGAGTTTTGACGGGTTCTTCCACGTGTTTTTCGAGTTGGATACAATACAAAAGTCGATTTTATCCTGTGACGGGAGTCCACAAAGTCATCTTGAAGAATACTCATACAATCATCTATTGTATATTCAAAAAGTAAAATCTGCCTTGCATTGTCCACTTTTACTTTCAACTCATCAATTATACCAAGAAGTGCTGTGTGGCGACTATCAGACTTTTGATTAAACAGTTTCAATAAAGCTATTTCGGAATCAAAAGCTTTGCTTCTTTCATCCTGGACAGCTCTCATTTGTCTTGAAACACAAGCAATAGCAGTCAAGAGTTCGTTTTTATCAACCATTTTGTTCAAAGCATTCTCCAGCGACATACCGCCAACCATTTTCTTTTTGATGCCTTCAAACTCTTTGCTGATATCGCCAACGTTAGTGTTTATCTGTTCATTTAATATTTTAATTTCAGTTATTTCGGTAGTAAAATCAGTTCTCATTTGTGTTGTAGCATCAGCAATAGCAGCTTCAAGTTCATTGTTATCAACCATGTGTTTATTGATTTCTTTAATGCGTTCATTAATACTTTCAACACCAACCTGTATTTTTCACCTAACTTTTTATAGAGCTCGCTATCATCTTCCACTCCATCTTCTTTCTTTTCTAATTATTTTAAAGTATCACCTAGTTTTATTTCGTCTTTTAAACCATTTTGAATTTCAATCATTTTGCAATTGCTTTTGTATCAGACTAATTTGTCGCCAACATCTGTTGTCAAATTTTTCATCATATCTGGAATTTTATTATTTTATAATCACGTATGATCTTTGCTACTCTTCTTACAGTAAATTGCTTTGTTGCTGCATCATCTGCTTTTTCCGGATTACCAACATTGATAATTCTATTTTTATCTATGTCAAGATCACTTCTTAAAACGTTTCCCTGGTTCTTACCCTTGTGAAGATAATTAACCAGATGTTTCTGTTTTACAAACTCAGACAGCACAATACCAAAATTGTAATAGTAACACCTCGCTTCCAAGATCATTAAAAAGTCCCATTAATAATATGACTAGATTAAATTTCACCAGTGATGTTTCTTTTGACCAAGTTCCTAGGACGATCAAGATACAGAAAATCATACTGTTTGTCATACATAGCTCACGATTAACTGGAGTTGTGTTTTGTGGTTGACTGTCCTCCTTGTATGCTACTTTCCCTATCCGATCTTTTTATATTTCTTCGTGAAGAAGATGTAATGAGAGCAATTCAACCGAATGTCTTTGGGAGTCTTGTAATTAGATTGTGACAACTAAATCACGCAACAATATTTATGCCTTCCCTGGATAAAATAATTAATAATTGTGATCACAAACATAAACATCACAAATAGCTATATCAGATTTCAAATAACTCACAGGGATAACTTGATCATTTGAGCATTCTAGTACGTCTTCAACCGCATTTTTTTTTTTGCTATCTTTCAAGATTTTGTGATAAGACATTGTACTTTGACTTTTCCAAGTTTTTAGCAAACAAATAAATCTTGTCATAGTAAACTAAAGGTTTTAACAACATGTGAACTAATTTATTTGTCTTACCAGATCCTGAATTACAACATATAAACATCCTAAAACAGCAGTCTGACATGAAGTTCCATATCTGTTTGAAATTACCGTTTTCTGTCTTCATATCGTAGTTTGGAATTTCCATTTTAATAATATACTTGGATAATATTAATATTAACTAACCTACTAGTATAATATCTAAAGTTTATTGCGGAATAAAAACAATCCCATCTGGGAAAAACTCGGAACAGAAGCAGAATGTTTCAAAGCTAATCAAGTCAGATATTATGGTTTGGTTAAAGTAGCCGAGGAAGTATAAAAACCAAAGGAGGCAGCGCCAAAACGTTTTACGTCTAGAGCAAAAAAGCCGGGAAGCATGACAGGAACCGACAAGCCACCCAATTTGATCTCCTTCCAACACAGTGGGAATTAGATACTTTGAGAAAGAAACTAGCTAACAAAACAAGAACAGAAGAAGAAAAGACAAAGCTTAGGGCCAAAATAGCACGTGCGGAAAAACAACAAGCAAATATTGCCAAATTAAACAAAGCACCAGTTAAACCCGCAGCCAAGAAAGCAACCAAGAAATAAATCATGCATGTTTAACAACTGATACAACTTCACTTTACTTATATTATTGTATCTAACCCTATAGTATATATGTCTTTGTTAAAGTGGAAAGAATTAGCAGATAAAATGAAATCATCGAGTAATCTTGCTGAAGAATATGAAAGTAAAGTTATTCAGAAAAGACTATGAAAAGGAGCTAGTCACGATTTATACAAAGAAATATTTAAGCCGGTAACTAGTGAAATAAAATATCAGTCTGAGCAGTTAACTAAGCAGTTAGCTACTATTCCGGAAATATGTCAGCAATTAGCCACTCTTCCTGGAGCTATTGGCGAGGAAGTACAAGAAAGAGAGCAGACAATTATGATTAATCCAGGTGCTAAAATCGATAAAGCAGCGCTGGAAATAAATGATTTACCCTTGCCGTCAAAGGCGCTTAGAGATAACTTAAATATTGAAGGCATAATTGGGCGTGTTAATGATATTATCAGAAAAAAATGGTCGCGATAGGGCTTTTCTTACTAACCAACTTAAAAATGAAAAGAGTGCAGTCATGAAAGAAAAAGTTAAACAAGTCAGAGAAAACGTAATAAAAGAGTCAAGCGCCTTACAATTTTATAAAGATAGAATTGATGCAATGCATGTGCATAGTGAAGTCTATTCAGGCGAAGGAATACAACAAAAAAGGCATTCCTATAAAGTCAGCAAAGATGGCCACTATGGTATGTAACAAATTGATTTGCCCGAACTTACTGGCCATCACAAACTTATTGCCAGAGACAAGGAGAAACAGTTGTATTAGATCCGAAAGGAGACAGCGATTTTATAGATTTAATAACAAAGCGTTACAATAATAGAAAAACATACACGAAATTGTCCCAAAATGCTTTTAAGAAACTGACAAAATTATCTGGTTTGCCAATTCATAAAGAATCAAAGTACAAAAAGATTTTAGGGGTTGTGCAGAATATTATAATAGTCCTGATGATTTGGTTAATGACCTGGAGTTAGTATGCGGAAATATCGAATCGGGAAATAATAGTCCACAGTTGATGAATAAAGGTATTAGCATAATCGACGAGTTATTAAAAAATTGTAATATATCAGCCGAAGAACATGAGCAATAAGTTTCTAAATATTTTAATTAACCTAATTATTATAATGAAAGAAATTAAAAGCAAGGACGAATTAATTACTTACTTAACTCGACAAGCGGCAGCATACAGACTTAGCTATAAATTATGCGGCAGGATTAACACAGGGTTACAGGTTGCAAGTGGAATAATTGGTTGTACTGCCGCATTGGCATTGGGTATGCCTAAACAGATACGGAATCAGACGAAGAGGTAATCACATTATGTTTCACTAAAATACTACAAATCCAACAAAACGATAATTTTACTGAACCTTTGGAAAGGTACATTGACTACTAGTTAAACGGTTACTAAACCAGTTCAACCTGTTTCCATATAGCATCGTACTTGTCTCTAGTGGTTTTTGTCTTAATTGGCTTTGTTTCTTTTTTTATTTCTAATAGCTTGAATATCTTCTGGAAAATGTAATTAAATTTAATTGTTCTTTTCCGGCCTCCTATCTTATCTAAAATTCTTACAGTTTTGTAAAACAAATCCTCACATCTCTGCTTATCTATTAGAGATAAATTATGCCCTCCCAAACGTTTTTCTAGATGATATCTTCTATGATAAACGCTTTTCTTGCGAACTCCCCGATAATCTACAACAAGGTCATATCCATTGTGAGTCCCAGATTCGAAACAAATACGTCCCCCATCAAAAACCCTGCAAGTACTATTACAATTTACGCATGCATAGGTGCAGTTGTGACAAAGTCTGTACCCAACACAGTTTTTACAATTTGTCTTTTTGTCGACTACATAAAATAAAAAACAATCCATGCAAAACTCGAAAGAATCAAAAACACTTAATACTCTCTTACAATATAAACAGTTTGCCATATAATATACTATTATTATTATTGTTTTAATTAATTTATTAATACCTAAAATATTAAGATTAGCATAATATTATATGGTATACACTGATGACAGAGAAAGTCTCAGAAAGGAATGTGCAAAACAAGGTTTGTTAGTTGATTTTGAAAATAAGCAAAAAATGGATAGGGAACTATAATTTTTTATTAACGCCAAGGATTTGACTGGAAAGATTATAACCGAAGCCCAAAAGATGAAACTGCCGTGGAAAATAAGAAAACATGATATCAGAAGGGCAAAAAAAATGTGCGACAAAATGATCACACGAGCGACTAACGGTCCCATAACTATTGATTTTTTTAATTATTATTATGGTGAGTTATTGAAAGAGGGAATTGATATTGACTTTTTTATTCTGGTTAATATGATATTAACTAATTAATTATGGTTTACTTACTTTGCATCCCTGGCAACAATAATCTTAGATGAAAACGAGATTAAAAATGCTTTGGATACAGCAACGAATGAAATTGTGGGCAGAACTGGGAGCTGGCTTTCTGAGGGAAGTGGCTGGGTAAATGAATCAGTAGATATGCATTATGTAAACAGGGTGAAGTATAAGCCTTGAGAGGCAGCTCTTATTTAGAGTTACCAGAAGTACTTTCTAATGCTAAAAAGGGCATTAGAGGAAGTGCTCATGATACATGCAATCTCAATTTTCAAGTTGACTAAAAATATACTTGTTGTATTTCAAAATTTAAGAGGCTATGAAGCTCACTTTATAATGCAGCACATCGTTAAGTTTAAAAAAGCGATAAATGTTATACCAAAATAACATGGATTTTATGCTAGGACCAAATTTGGTGTTTATAGATAGCTTCCAGTTCATATCTCTGTCACTCGATAACTTGGTAAAAAACATTCCGTTGTTTAAATATATCTCTCAAGAATACTCTGATGAAAAGTTAGAACTGTTGAAGAGAAAAGGAGTTTACCCATATGATCATATGGATAGCTTTGAATGCTTCAAGGAAAAACAATTGCCTGATAAGAAAAGCTTCTACTCCCAGTTAAATGATGAAAACATCTCAGATGCAGATTATGAGCATGCTAAAAAAAATATGGAAGACATTCAAGATCAAAAACATGTGGGAATATCATGAATCTGTATGTCCTGTTTTTATGGGATGACAGTAGGGTAAGTGTGAGGTTTGGTGCACCCTAGAACCGGTTTAAACCCCCAGTGGCCTACTTTGCAGCTGACCGTTCCAAGGCGGTAGCCCTTTTGTCAACCCTTTTGTGTTTGATGTCGTTTGCTTTTTTTATTACTTTTGCCTTTTCGTTTGTCTGTTTGCGTGTTTGTTTTTGTGTTTTGTGGTTGACTGTCGTCCTTGAATGCTGCTTTCCCTGTCCGATATTTTCACCCTTCTTCAGAAAAATGTGATCCTTGTTATTACTTCAGTAGTCCCGGTCTAGCTTGGGATGCCTGTTTGAAAATGACTGGGATTAAACTTAACTTGATTACAGATATTGATCAATATCTGTTTGTAGAGAAAGGGATGAGAGGCGACGTGAGTTATATTGCGACTAGATATTCAAAAGCTAATAATAAGTATATGAAAAACTATGATAGTAGTAAACAGAATAAGTATATAATGTATCTTGTTGCTAACAACTTGTACGGGTAGGCGATGTGCCAACCGTTACCAACTGGTAATTTTAAATGGGTCGATAAATTTGAAAAAGGAAAATCAAACTATATTGTTGAGTGTGATCTTGAATATCCCAAAGAGTTATCCTCTTGCTTCGGAAAGTTTAAATATAAAATATGCATGGTTGTCGGACTACTGCAAGAACTTGAAGAGGAAACTTGTTACTACATTGAAGGACAAGGAAAAATATGTTACACATTATAGAAATTTAAAGTTGTATGAGAGTTTGGGATTGAAAGTAAAAAAGATACACAGGATACTCCAGTTTGATGAGTCTCAATGGTTGAAAGTGTATATCGACTTTAATACTACAAAAAGGACAGCAGGAAAAAATGCTTTCGAAAAAGATTTCTACAAGCTTATGAATAATTCGGTTTTTGGCAAAACAATGGAAAACTTGAGAAAGAGAGTTAATGTTAAGCTGACGCATGACGAGGAAATCCTTTTGAAATATGCGGCAAGACCATCGTTTATTTCTTGTAAGATGTTTAATGAAAACGTGTTTGCAATCAATAGGGTAAACGAAAGACTTGTTATGTTGGTAGGTGTATTCTAGACTTATTACAATACTTGATGTATGATTTCCACTACAATTATGCTAAAAACAAATACAATGAAAAAGTTTAGTTGTTGTTTACTGACACTGATTCTCTGTGTTATGAAATTAGAACAAAATATGTGTATGCTGATCTTTACAAAGACAAAGAACTTTTTGATAACGGTTATTATAATCCAAAAAGTGAGTTTTACTTTAACGATAACAAAAAGGTTGCAAGATGAAAGATGAAGCCTGTGATGCGGTGATTGTAGAGTTTGTTGGATTGAGGAGTAATTCATACTCCTACATTTTGGCTGATAATACTGAGACAAAGAAATGCAAAGGTATCACAAAATGTGTTGTCAATAACAGATAACGCATGATAACTACAAAAATTTTATCAGATCTGACAAACACAAGCTGAGCAGCTATGAAATTAATTAATGCATATGATGACAAAAGGTACATATTAGACAATGGCCAAGATACACTAGCATATAAATAATAATTAAAATCAAATATAATATATTACTTATTATATATGGAACAAAAATGTGTAGAAGAGATATGCGAAAACCTAGAGGAATTGAAAAACAAATATCGGAAAGTATTGCTAGTAGGCTAAGTCAAGTAGAATATGATGTGATTCATGCTGATTTTCTAGATACTAGGAAAAGTTAAATTAATAAACAAAAGCGATTACTATCGGAAATGGATTAATATCTTAAAAAACTTGATGAAAACAGGGGAAAACTTCTCGATTTGAGATATGAAATATGCGTGTGCAAAGAAATAAAATATTCTATGATCGAGTGTGATATGTATAGTGATGACGAGGATGATTGCCCTGTTCCTTCCGACTTTGTTTGATTGCATTAAAAAACGATTTCAGGCTCGATTCCCTCTGACTTTGTTTAATCACATCGGGCTGGAGGTGCCCTTATTCTTCCTTGGAGAGCGGCTGGATTTGAATCTAGTTGGGATAAAGCGCCAAATCATATTATCAATTATCCTATGAGTAGTATAGAAACTGGGATTACCAGTGAAGTTTTTTCCGAAGGGGTTTGCAAAACGACTTTTAAATTTGTTGGTGGGGCTTGACAGCACGAAGTCACCACGTCTTGGAACTGATTGTTGTTTCCGGTCAGTTTTTCCTGGTGACTTTAGCTTGTTTTTCATGCCGTGACATCCAAATGTGCCAACTTCTCATGTAGGGGAACCCCCGAGGGGAAAACTGCGCTGGTATCCCCAGTTTCTATACTTCTCCGGTTTACGTCCCCATCCGACGGACGGAAAGTGTCTTGCCTAAGAACACACCGATGGAACTCAGTGGCACCGCGGAGGATTGATATAATAATGAAGTTACCCTCTTTGTATATATATAAATATATTGTCTTTCTGCCTTTCGGTATATCTTGGATAGCAGGTGTTCCTGTCTCAGCCAATCATAAATCTTACCAGGGTGTCGGCAAAAATCAAACATTGTTGAGGAGGACTTATCTAGAAGTTTTTCTTGAAAACAATCAAGCGTCGCAGATGATCTAGACTACAAGTCTGGATGTATGTGTCAGCCAATTAGAACTTGAATTTTCGTAAACACGCCCACCGATTCGAAAAAGCTTTTTAAATTAGAAGGTTTCAGACGTTTAATACGGGCGAAGCCCGAACGCGGCCAAAGCCGCGGCCGGCGAAGCCCTCTTGCAGTAACGCGAGTATGGAAACTTACTTGTTTTCCCAGATACTAGGCGATATTTATTTTTCGTCAAGTTTCGCGCCGCAATTTTCAATCCGTAGGCTGGACAGCAGACGTAAAATGTAGGGCAAAGTTTTAGGCAGACAAAGTGGAATACCAGTCAATCTCGTACGTTCATTTTTTTCTATTTTTTGTTTTCGGTCTTTATTTCGAACTTTAAGCGTAAGTGAAACGTTTAATTTCAGAAATATAACATTATATAAATACCTACCGTAAAAATATAGAGTAGTTATCGAAATAAAGTAAACTTTGATCGCATGGGGGGTCACGTGGTCACAAATGCATAAAGTGATGACGTCAAACTTCGGGTGATACCATTCCCCGGTAGATTCCCAGTTATTTTGCGGTTGAAAAGGGATGGCAAGTTTGTTGATGTTTCTGATGGTGTAATGCTTTATTTATGTATTCCATTTTGGAATCCATTTTGGAAGAAAGGAATAGTGTAATTAAGTCCTGAATATTGGTTTCAAGTTCAAGCTCTTGATGTCTACTTATATATAATATAAGGTAAAGGTATATAGTGTTTAAACGTAAATGTTTTACAAAATAATGTATGAACAACAATATTTATTTTTCTCAGGTTTTGGCTTCAAAAGTGGGCCACACTTATTTGAAGACCACAAAGTTGCCCGACACACTAGGGGTGTCCGGAGGCATTCCAGTAACATCTAACATTGTTGGCTTGTAATCGTAGTAATAGTATTAACTAGGACCATATACCCCATATTCTGTTCTACTTTGACTAATTGTGGTCTGTTTTTAAGACATGCCTTTTTTTTTCCCCATTTCTTTTTCCTCCTGATAAGCTTTCAGGGAATTGCTCATAATGTTGTAGTAATTTCTGACTAGACTTCCACTGAAAGCATTCTAGGTAAGAGGTTTGAAATGTTTGGCTTGCTTTCTGTCCTTAATTCTTCTCTGAACACTGTTGTGCTTCTCTTTCATTACAGATACATTGTCAGCTGAATATGTAATGCACTGCTCCCATGATATATCCTTAACCTTACACTGCATAACTCTGTCAAGCGTTTCAAAAGCAGATGCTGATTTTTTTTGCTTTTCATGTGTAATTATAGCCTATATTGGTAGACAATTATTTAATCAAAATATTTAGAAAATAGTTGCTCAAGTTCTCCGGATGATATTTTACCAATGTGTCTAATCAAAATAACAGCGGCACAAATTACCACTCGCCCAGTCGCCATTGGCGAGTAAAAAACGGTTTGGGCGACCAAAACTTGACTTTCACACGCCCATGTGGTGACCAAAAATATTCAATCCAAAAAAAACGGAAAATGGGTAATCATTCAACACAAACATTTATTAATAAGTTTTTATCCCGTAGATTTTGCTTTGGTCCCGTGAACTACGTACTTCTGGTCGAAATAGACTAACCCTTAACAAAATAATAACTAAATTATAATCAAACCCAGATCAAATGTATCATTACTCGTAACTGCCATCTGTGGCAATGCCATACCACTGAGATTTACCCTTCTGCATTAATCATTCAAACATTCTTCAACACTCGTAGAAGCAATTGAACCATTCTGATGTGTGTAGCTTGTGTTCGTCTCAAGTGATAATTTAGATTTTGAAACCAGCATGTCAGATTACTAATTGTGACTGGCATTGAGTTATGTTCTACCACAAATTAATAGCATTACATATTTGGATGTGGGTGACAAGACAGTCGCGAAACTTTCATTTATTATTGACACTAAATATATTTAATTTAAGGACTTTGGTATGTCAAAAAGCACCCAAAGACGTCAAATAAATGAGACTAAGTATTATGGTAACCCTGCATCACATCGTTTAGATCTATTTTAAAATAGTTAGCTTCGCCCGTCTTGAGGCTTTGCCTTGTTCATATTAGGGAAGAGAGACTATACTCCTTAGAACAACTCACCCACAGACGTTTGTCTTACAAAGTTAACACACGTCTGGATGATATAGTGTATGTTTTAATTCATATACTTCCGGTATTCATTAAAAATGATGTGTTTGTATAGAGACAAACAATACATGTATTTTATAAGAAAATGCGAATCGGTATGCGCTATGTAATTGTTTGTGTATGTGTAGTAGATACATCTAGGATAGACACCGTTTTAGGGTATATATCAAGTGCAGAAGATTTAAAAAATATTAAAATCACCCATCTTCGTGTGAGACCGATCTTTTTTTAGAAACTTCCGGGAAGCTTTCTATCTGTTGTTGATATTTCTGGGTCTCTAAAGCGCATGACGTTTTACGGCCAGTTAAGCGTCCAGTGAAGCGTTGTCGTAAAAACAAACAGAACAAAGCACGGCGTACACTAATAAGGGAGGCGTAAACACAATAAGAACCCAATGTGTACCCCTCGCGAAAAATACACACCGAGACCTGTATTTTACGGCTTTGTTCGAATGAAATCTCATCCAACTTACGAAAACAAACGTGACGTGACGTCAATATTGTGACGTCAGTTGACAGTTTTTACGTTGTTTTGGGACCTGCATTTGACGGATTTGTCCTAATGGACTCACAACACTATTATCTCCCTTGAATACTCCTGCCCTACAGATGAAGGAGGTAGATAAAAAAAACAAGTTCGCTTTTCTACATTTTACAGGATACATTGATTTATCTTTACCAGGTTCTAAATCTACAGCATTTTAGGAAGAGATCACAGAAAAATGCATGTTGATATAAGATTTCTAGCTAATTCTGCATCATTTTACACATCATGGGTCTAATCTCCACGGGGTTGTATTTTTGTCTACATTTTGATAGGTGTCACGCAAATATGAAATTAAAAAAAGTTCAATCTGGTAAATATTTGTTAAAAGTTAATATACATACAGATATTGGATCAATGAAGAATTTAAGCATAAATACATGTTGCAAAATCTTTTTTATCTCTATGCCACGAACAAAAACGTTACAATGGGACCCTATGGAAAATTAATTGTGGTGTGAGACGTTAAGAAAGAGCTGCAGAATGGGTATCTTTTATTCGTTATTCTTAAGGCATTGCGCTTTAGAGCTGCAGAATGGCATTTTCATCCGTCATCTCTAAGGTATTGCGCTTTAGAGCTGCAGAACGGGTATCTTTCATCCTTTAATGCTAAGGCATTGCGCTTTAGAGCTGCAGAACAGGTATCTTTCATCATTCATCTCTAATGTCTTGCAATTTAAAGCTTCAGAATGGGAATTTCCATCATTCATCTCTAAGCCCTTGCGCTTTAGAGCTGCAGAACGGGTATCTTACATCCTTCACCTCTAAGCATTGTTTGTGTATCTGTGAACGTTTCAGACATGTTAGGACACAGTTAACACGGTTATTTAGAAATCCCGTCTGTGTATGTATAGTTACTTCAAGTTATCTTCAAATTGCAGGAATTAGCTGAAATTTTACTTGATATCATGTTTAACTGAAAATTAACTATATTTTCAAAACCAATACAGGTATAAGCATAATTTTAGCTTTATTTTACAGCTATTGGCTTGTAAAACAAACACACATATCAATGAAGATAGACTACTTTGAAAAAATGTCAAAATTAAAGCGAAAGACTGATACTTTTCCTGGAAATTCAAAATTTTGACGGGTAACCCTTAGTTTGAGTTTATTATTTTCAGCATTTTTCTTAATAATCATTTCTTAAAGATCATTTTTATGCTATATTCAGATGTAGAGATGCCTTTTCGTGTATATTTGAAAGTTTCAGACATAGCTGAGCACAAATGACCAGGAAAATGCAAAAGCCTTATCACTATTGTAGATTTTCAAAATATTAAAGGTACTCCGCCTGAATTTCGACCAATACCCTAGGTCACTAAAACTTGAATAATTTGAAAAGCAATAAACATGGAATCAAAATTTTAGCACTTTTCAGCGTGTAATTGATTTGTATACATGTTCAATTATTATTGAGGTGATCATTAGAAAAAAAAATCACCTTAAGGACTCACAACACTATTATCTCCCTTGAATACTCCTGCCATACAGATGAAGGAGGTAGATAAAAAAAACAAGTTCGCTTTTCTACATTTTACAGGATACATTGATTTATCTTTACCAGGTTCTAAATCTACAGCATTTTAGGAAGAGATCACAGAAAAATGCATGTTGATATAAGATTTCTAGCTAATTCTGCATCATTTTACACATCATGGGTCTAATCTCCACGGGGTTGTATTTTTGTCTACATTTTGATAGGTGTCACGCAAACATGAAATTAAAAAAAGTTCAATCTGGTAAATATTTGTTAAAAGTTAATATACATACAGATATTGGATCAATGAAGAATTTAAGCATAAATACATGTTGCAAAATCTTTTTTATCTCTATGCCACGAACAAAAACGTTACAATGGGACCCTATGGAAAATTAATTGTGGTGTGAGACGTTAAGAAAGAGCTGCAGAATGGGTATCTTCTATTCGTTATTCTTAAGGCATTGCGCTTTAGAGCTGCAGAATGGCATTTTCATCCGTCATCTCTAAGGTATTGCGCTTTAGAGCTGCAGAACGGGTATCTTTCATCCTTTAATGCTAAGGCATTGCGCTTTAGAGCTGCAGAACAGGTATCTTTCATCATTCATCTCTAATGTCTTGCAATTTAAAGCTTCAGAATGGGAATTTCCATCATTCATCTCTAAGCCCTTGCGCTTTAGAGCTGCAGAACGGGTATCTTACATCCTTCACCTCTAAGCATTGTTTGTGTATCTGTGAACGTTTCAGACATGTTAGGACACAGTTAACACGGTTATTTAGAAATCCCGTCTGTGTATGTATAGTTACTTCAAGTTATCTTCAAATTGCAGGAATTAGCTGAAATTTTACTTGATATCATGTTTAACTGAAAATTAACTATATTTTCAAAACCAATACAGGTATAAGCATAATTTTAGCTTTATTTTACAGCTATTGGCTTGTAAAACAAACACACATATCAATGAAGATAGACTACTTTGAAAAAATGTCAAAATTAAAGCGAAAGACTGATACTTTTCCTGGAAATTCAAAATTTTGACGGGTAACCCTTAGTTTGAGTTTATTATTTTCAGCATTTTTCTTAATAATCATTTCTTAAAGATCATTTTTATGCTATATTCATATGTAGAGATGCCTTTTCGTGTATATTTGAAAGTTTCAGACATAGCTGAGCACAAATGACCAGGAAAATGCAAAAGCCTTATCACTATTGTAGATTTTCAAAATATTAAAGGTACTCCGCCTGAATTTCGACCAATACCCTAGGTCACTAAAACTTGAATAATTTGAAAAGCAATAAACATGGAATCAAAATTTTAGCACTTTTCAGCGTGTAATTGATTTGTATACATGTTCAATTATTATTGAGGTGATCATTAGAAAAAAAAAACACCTTAAGGACTCACAACACTATTATCTCCCTTGAATACTCCTGCCATACAGATGAAGGAGGTAGATAAAAAAAACAAGTTCGCTTTTCTACATTTTACAGGATACATTGATTTATCTTTACCAGGTTCTAAATCTACAGCATTTTAGGAAGAGATCACAGAAAAATGCATGTTGATATAAGATTTCTAGCTAATTCTGCATCATTTTACACATCATGGGTCTAATCTCCACGGGGTTGTATTTTTGTCTACATTTTGATAGGTGTCACGCAAACATGAAATTAAAAAAAGTTCAATCTGGTAAATATTTGTTAAAAGTTAATATACATACAGATATTGGATCAATGAAGAATTTAAGCATAAATACATGTTGCAAAATCTTTTTTATCTCTATGCCACGAACAAAAACGTTACAATGGGACCCTATGGAAAATTAATTGTGGTGTGAGACGTTAAGAAAGAGCTGCAGAATGGGTATCTTCTGTCACAGGATGACCTTAGTGGTTGGGCTAACTCAGGAAAGAATCAATGACGGTGAATGCATTTACATAAGTTTAATGCAACTTTTAAAATATGTTTAATATATATACAATTATCTAAAAAAACAAGCGAATACACAAATGAACTATGAAAAGAATGTTCTCCTGAACGTTTAAGACGTTCTTAGTATTGTTATAAATACTGAATGTCTAAGACACTAAAGTGTTGTTAAAGCTATAACAATGTTGATCTAGCGCGATAACTGTGATGCGCGAGAGCTCATGAAGATGATGATGCGCGAATTCAATGGATGATTGTCATCAAATGCCTTCTGTAAGGGTTGATGACGCGATGCAATGATAGTTAATCTCCACTGAGATTGTGAATGATATTCCTCCAGTGAGGACTGGTAACGGGCCCACCTTGTGTCCCGGGGGTTGTCGTTAGTAAAACCTGGCTGCGCAGGTACGGGGACCGTCTCCACCGCTTGTAACGTTAGTCGTGGAAGCTTAGCTCCACTCCTGGATATCCAAACCTAGATGGCTTACTCCAACCCTGGATGGCTTATATCCTGGATGGCTTATATCCTGGATCCTTATATCCTGGATGGCTTATATCCTGGATGGCTTAGGCTGTAATTATACATACGTTTTAGATGTCGGTTGACAAACATAACAATCTTGCATAATTACCATTACCCAAACAAATCATTATTCGATCAATATATGTAAGCTGTACTAATGATGAGTAGCAATGTATACATATTCTACAACGCCATGTATACGCTATGTACGTCGCTGTTAATCAATGCCCCTAATACATGTAATATAAACATGATCAAATTACTCATATATTACACTCACTGAGTTATGCATGCACGCATTTATTCTTGTCACTCATCTCATTGTTAACTAATGTTGACAATCGTGTATTACAATCACCGAGTTATACGCCAACGTTAACTAATGCACCTAATATCCACTGTTATCAAATTAATATTGTTTTACAATTAATGATCAATTACAATAATTACATCTAATAAAGTAACTTCAAAATCATATGCTAGTCGGATGTCGTAACCGCCAAACAAGATGGCGCCGCCCACTGAATACAAATATACGATGAAAGTTTAATAAAACTACTAACCACATGTTGCCTGTGAAATTTGCCGTCCAATCTCTGTTCCAACAAAGTACTATCGATTATCCCGGCGATAGCTAGAAGACAATGGGTTTTATAGCAAACATTACGCCCAAATCATTATTTCCCCCGTTCAGTCCGTGACAAACGTGGCTAAATCTACAGTATTGAATCTACACGACAGGCCCCTTATACAATTTTGCCGTTTAAGGAAAATATACCTATACGTTTACATGCATTAGCACAAAACTAAACTTATGACACGGCCTCTCTGGCGGCCGCTTAAAATGTGCACGCTTTTACGTGTTACATGAATAGATCATGAATATTGTGAAATTGTTTCAACTCGAACAATAGATTTTGGGTGTAACCGATACAAGAGCTATATACGACCAGTACGCTCTACCCGTGACATTTTGTGACAACATCTCCCCACTTAAAGAAAGTGCTACACTTTTAAAATTCAACAAAATGATAATTAATATTTACACGTTAAGAAACTATTAATTCTTCGGAGCAAATGAGCGACAAAACGTACAAGCTGATCGCTCAATCGCTTGAGTATGTTAACTATTACTACTGAGGGATGCAACCTTCAGCCAGTACAACGACCGTCTTCCGGAAAACATCCACTGCAGTTATAACCTAACTATAATATGTAATTACAATTTCAACACTATTCTACAATTGTACACTACCCTGTCGTAACATATACTACTATTGTACAATACACTGCAATACACTATTGTATTAAACCGGTCATTATGTGCGGCGACTTAAATAGTCTGCCCCAATATTGTCCTTTCCTCGGATCGCTTTAATTTTCATCCGGTAAGGCTGCAGAGTCAGTGCCCACCTCATTAACCTACTGTTAGCTACCTTTGCTTTATTCATATAAGCTAACGGTTGGTGGTCAGTCTCCAAGACAAATTCCTTACCAAAAACATATCGGTGGAATTTACTGACACCCCACACTACTGCAAGACACTCCCTTTCGATAACAGAGTAGTTACATTCCCGGGGTAATAGTTTCCGACTTGCGTAAGCCACGGGGAGACTACACCCATCTTGCTCTTGCAGTAGGACTGCACCCACCCCGATATCGGAGGCATCCGTTCTGAGGATAAACTCCTGGTCAAGTTCAGGTAATTTTAGTATTGGGGTTTTGACCAGACTCCCCTTTAAAGAGACAAAAGCTCGCTCCTGGCTTTCCCCCCAAGTTATCCTATTGGGTTGACCTTTCTTTGTCAAGTCTGACAAAGGTGCAGCTATAGCCGAAAAGTTTGGAATAAACTTCCTGTAAAAACCCGCTAACCCTAAAAATGACCTAACTTGTTTCTTTGTCTCGGGTCTTGGTGCTTCCTGAATTGCCTTAACCTTGTCGGGGTTGGGTTTCAATTTCTGGTCCCTCCCGACAACATGACCCAGACACTCTATATCTGCGTAACCTATGTGACACTTGCTAGGTTTTGCAGTCAGTTTAAACCGGCGTAGCCGTTCCAACAGATTACGTAGAGCCTTAATATGGTCTTCAAATGTTGTTGTAAACACCAGGATGTCATCTACAAAACTGTCTGTGTTGGACAAATCCTTCAGGACTTTCCTCATTAACCTACAGAATGTTGCTGGGGCGTTTACGAGACCAAAGGGCATGACCTTGAACTTAAAAAGTCCTTGCGAAGTTTCGAAGGAGGTCATCTCTTTAGCTCGGTCTGAAAGTGGGACTTGCCAATAACCTTTACTGAGGTCTAACTTGGAGAAATACGAATATCCCGCAAGTTTAGAGAATACCTCCTCAATATTAGGCATTGGCTCTGCATCAAAGATGGTACGTTTATTGAGCTGCCTAAAATCGATGCAGAATCGAATTGACCCATCTTTCTTCTTAATAAGTACGACTGGGGATGAAAATGGGGCGTTTGAAGGTTCGATGACACCCAATTTCAACATGTCTTTCACCTCCTCATCAACAATTGATCGGGAGTGAAATGGAATGGGATACCCCTTAATTCTTATTGGTTCCCCTGATGTGAGTACAATATCATGTTGCACTCCATCTGTCTGCCCCGGGTTTTCGGACAAGACATCACTGAACTCCGAGAGTAAACTACCCATCTCTCGTTTCTGCTCTACACTAAGCATGCCCGATATGTCTACATCGGCTGCTCTCTCCCTACCTACACTAGTGGGAAAATACATGGGACTAGTGTCCTCACTACTGTCTTCCTCACTATCCTCAATAACTGCAACATTAACTACGGTTAACACCCCTTGTTGCACATTATCGGTTCTACTGATATACTCTTTCAGCATATTCGCATGAAAGGTCTTTAACTTTCCGTTTATCTCGATACGGTAATCCATAGTGTTCACTATCCCTCTAACGTAAAACGGACCTTTCCATTGTAATAACAACTTGTTATTGTCGGTCGGGAGTAACAGTAACACCTGGTCATCTATCTTAAACTTCCTAGCTCTAGCTTTCTGGTCATAGTACCGTTTATACTTGGTACTTGCCTTAACTAACTGACTTTGAGCTATCTTACAAGTCTCCTCTAGTTTCTCCTTCAGATCTAAGACATACTGATATGTAGTCTTAACCTCATCACTATCTACTTCACCTGCCCACATCTCTCTAAGAATCCTCATGGGACCTCTAACTGACCTACCGTACAATAACTCAAACGGAGAGAATCCTAAACTCTCTTGTGGTACCTCTCTAAATGCAAACAATAAAGCATTGAGATACTTGTCCCAATCTTTGGGTCTCTCGGTACACATACGCCGTAACATTTGCTTTAACGTCCCGTTAAATCGTTCGACTAACCCGTTACACATAGGGTGATATGGTGTTGTCATGATTTGACGCAAAGACAATAACCTGCTTACTTCAGCCATAAGTTCTGACGTAAACTGTGACCCACAATCAGTCAGCATTTCCTCTGGTACACCTAGCCTACTGAACATATCAACTAATGCCTCAGCTACTCTCTCAGTTTCAATTGAGGGCAATGCTACTGCCTCCGGATACCTAGTTGCATAGTCTACCATGGTTAAAATGTACCTATTTTTCCTATCCGACACTGGAAAAATTGGTCCAACTATGTCTACGGCTACCCGCTTAAATGGTGTATCTATCAGTGGCATCTGACCTAAATGTACTTTGGTCACTCGACCTTTTGGTACTGTCCTTTGGCATACATCGCAGGACCTACAATACCTAGTTACATCTCCACTAACGCCTGGCCAATAAAATTCTGCCAATACTCTATCTGACGTTTTCTTTACGCCTAAATGACCTCCCATAATCGACTCATGAGCTACCTTAAGCACTGTCGTTCTATACTGGGTAGGTACCACTAATTGGTGAAACTGTCTACTACCGCTATCTTCAAATTCTCTGTACAATAACCTATTCTTATGTACAAACTTACACCTACCGGACCCTTTACACTTCTTCACTACACCATCCTTGGCCTTCACCTTACAAGGACCTAATGACTCGTCTTGAGTTTGTGCTTCGATAAACTCCGCTTTAGATATGTCTCCTACGGCTGTAGGAACCTTTAATTTTCTATAAGCCTGAGCTTGCTTCTGAACCTGCGCTCTAGTCTCTACGGCATTACTTATGCTACTTCTAAAATCGGACATTACCGGAAGTGCTGAACCATCTATGTTCCCTATCGTTAAATCATACATCGGGTCATCCATACATAGTGCCTCTGTAGTCCCTTTAAAGAAAGGTGTATCTACATCTATTCTCGCTATTGGCACGTGCTCTACCGACTTATTTAGCAACATACACGGTGACTGTTTACCTACCAACTGGTCATCCGTAACTAAACTACGCCTAACTACCACACCTGTACAACCTGTATCCCTCATTACAATTACGTCCGTGCCATTCACTCTACCATCTGCCGTTGGAAGATTTGCATACGGAAAGAGACATGTTCCGATCTTCGTCATTACACCATCCGCTTTAACGCAACAGCTACTACTCTCGGTTTTAATAACCGGACTATTACTACCTCTGCCTCTACCTCTACCTCGGTTTTGACCACCTCTACCTCTACCAAAATTCCATGGGTTGTTAAAACCTTGGTTCTGATTCCCTACATTGTTGTCCACTCTACTATTTTCACTGAAATTGTCTACGACAGCGGACACTTTCACCGCTTTCCTACACTCATGTGAAGCATGATTTCCATTACAGTGACGACAACGAATAAACGGTCTACCTATGTTACCACTATTGCTACCTCCTCGAGCACCCATCGAACTACCACCACCTCTATAGTTTCCACTCTGGCCTTTCTGTTTATGATCGTCCCCTTGCCTATCTCTAAATGTTCTGTCTTTCGACACTACATTATGAGCTCCACCTCTAGCCTCGGCAAACTGATCTGCTTGTGTTGCCATTTCTCCTACACTAGTAAGTTTTCTTTCTTTAAGAAATAAGAACAGATCTCTACTACAAACATTGAATAGCTGGTCACGCAACAAGAAATCTATGAGGCCCTGATAAGTCTGCGCTACCTTCCCTAACTCTAACCACCTATCTAAGTAATTTCTAGATCTACTAATGAACTGAATAAATGACTCGCCTTTCTCAGGCAGACAAGCTCTAAACCGCTTTCTAAAACCTTCTTCAGTTAACTCAAATCTCTTTAAAAGAGCATCCTTTAACTTGTCATAGTCAAGAGCATCTAAACTAGGTAATCTAGAAAATACATCTAAGGCCTTGCCTCTCAATAACGCACTTAAATGAACTGCCCACTTATCTTTGGTCCATTCCTGTAACTCAGCATAACGCTCGAACCGTAACAAGTAACTGTCCATGTTATCTTTGTCAGCATCAAAGTATGGTAACTTCGAACCTTTTAACTTCCCAGAATAACTATCTTTCCCTACAGTTCCACTGTCCTTACTATGTGTCTTAGCTGCTTCCAACTCTAAAGCTAACTTATGATCAAACTCCTTTTGCTCCCTTTCCATTATCATCTTAGCCTTAGCTAGTCTACCATCTGTTTCGAACCTCTCATGTTCTAACTCTTGCTTCTCCCTTACTATTCTACTTTCATCATCTCGCGTCTCTTTAGCTAACCTGCCTTCTAATTCTAGCTTCTCTTTATCTAATTCTCTTTCCTTAAGTCTAAATTCCCGTTCCCTAGCCTGTTCGTCTTTAACAAAGGTTCTAAGCTCTTCTCCAGCATAACCTAACTCTTTACCCATTTCCGTAAGATCCTTTATGGACGTCATGGTTATAGACATTGTGAACTACACACAACAATAATTACAATGCACACGTCACTAATAATTCTACTCAACTAACTACTAATGGTAAGTCACTGTGTCCTCAGTAAATACCTGGGCATCATCATCGGACAAGTTACATACACATTTGTACTAGCGCTAACTACTAACGATTATGTATAGATAGTATCTAGCTTCCACAAAACATATACACTACATAAAATATCTTAATTTGATATTGGACAAACCTTAAACAATCATAGAAATGTGCATAACATGTACATGTATATTTACTTCTCCCATCAATATAAGTATACTCGAGTGTCACACCATGAGTAGAACGTCTTGTTCGCCAACCTAATTGGATACTATGTGTATATCAAGGGAGGTAAAACAAACACCCAAATTATTTAGCAAAAGTGCCTCAGACCCAATCGTGTAGACCACTGCGACCTCGCGCCAAGGAAAGAACGGACAAAACAACAGTTTGGACTCACCCTACCCTTGTCGTGTCTTGTCTTCCAAGCTGTGGCCGTGATCGTCGACAGTCGCCTTGATGGATCAGAGGGTGGTACACAATTCTAAAATAATAAGTAGAGATTTAGTATATCATAATAAAGATCACTTATTGATTCTTTCCCTCCGTAGTCGCCCAAAATCCCACTTCTCTGAAACCAGTTGTCACAGGATGACCTTAGTGGTTGGGCTAACTCAGGAAAGAATCAATGACGGTGAATGCATTTACATAAGTTTAATGCAACTTTTAAAATATGTTTAATATATATACAATTATCTAAAAAAACAAGCGAATACACAAATGAACTATGAAAAGAATGTTCTCCTGAACGTTTAAGACGTTCTTAGTATTGTTATAAATACTGAATGTCTAAGACACTAAAGTGTTGTTAAAGCTATAACAATGTTGATCTAGCGCGATAACTGTGATGCGCGAGAGCTCATGAAGATGATGATGCGCGAATTCAATGGATGATTGTCATCAAATGCCTTCTGTAAGGGTTGATGACGCGATGCAATGATAGTTAATCTCCACTGAGATTGTGAATGATATTCCTCCAGTGAGGACTGGTAACGGGCCCACCTTGTGTCCCGGGGGTTGTCGTTAGTAAAACCTGGCTGCGCAGGTACGGGGACCGTCTCCACCGCTTGTAACGTTAGTCGTGGAAGCTTAGCTCCACTCCTGGATATCCAAACCTAGATGGCTTACTCCAACCCTGGATGGCTTATATCCTGGATGGCTTATATCCTGGATCCTTATATCCTGGATGGCTTATATCCTGGATGGCTTAGGCTGTAATTATACATACGTTTTAGATGTCGGTTGACAAACATAACAATCTTGCATAATTACCATTACCCAAACAAATCATTATTCGATCAATATATGTAAGCTGTACTAATGATGAGTAGCAATGTATACATATTCTACAACGCCATGTATACGCTATGTACGTCGCTGTTAATCAATGCCCCTAATACATGTAATATAAACATGATCAAATTACTCATATATTACACTCACTGAGTTATGCATGCACGCATTTATTCTTGTCACTCATCTCATTGTTAACTAATGTTGACAATCGTGTATTACAATCACCGAGTTATACGCCAACGTTAACTAATGCACCTAATATCCACTGTTATCAAATTAATATTGTTTTACAATTAATGATCAATTACAATAATTACATCTAATAAAGTAACTTCAAAATCATATGCTAGTCGGATGTCGTAACCGCCAAACAAGATGGCGCCGCCCACTGAATACAAATATACGATGAAAGTTTAATAAAACTACTAACCACATGTTGCCTGTGAAATTTGCCGTCCAATCTCTGTTCCAACAAAGTACTATCGATTATCCCGGCGATAGCTAGAAGACAATGGGTTTTATAGCAAACATTACGCCCAAATCATTATTTCCCCCGTTCAGTCCGTGACAAACGTGGCTAAATCTACAGTATTGAATCTACACGACAGGCCCCTTATACAATTTTGCCGTTTAAGGAAAATATACCTATACGTTTACATGCATTAGCACAAAACTAAACTTATGACACGGCCTCTCTGGCGGCCGCTTAAAATGTGCACGCTTTTACGTGTTACATGAATAGATCATGAATATTGTGAAATTGTTTCAACTCGAACAATAGATTTTGGGTGTAACCGATACAAGAGCTATATACGACCAGTACGCTCTACCCGTGACATTTTGTGACATCTTCTATTCGTTATTCTTAAGGCATTGCGCTTTAGAGCTGCAGAATGGCATTTTCATCCGTCATCTCTAAGGTATTGCGCTTTAGAGCTGCAGAACGGGTATCTTTCATCCTTTAATGCTAAGGCATTGCGCTTTAGAGCTGCAGAACAGGTATCTTTCATCATTCATCTCTAATGTCTTGCAATTTAAAGCTTCAGAATGGGAATTTCCATCATTCATCTCTAAGCCCTTGCGCTTTAGAGCTGCAGAACGGGTATCTTACATCCTTCACCTCTAAGCATTGTTTGTGTATCTGTGAACGTTTCAGACATGTTAGGACACAGTTAACACGGTTATTTAGAAATCCCGTCTGTGTATGTATAGTTACTTCAAGTTATCTTCAAATTGCAGGAATTAGCTGAAATTTTACTTGATATCATGTTTAACTGAAAATTAACTATATTTTCAAAACCAATACAGGTATAAGCATACTTTTAGCTTTATTTTACAGCTATTGGCTTGTAAAACAAACACACATATCAATGAAGACAGACTACTTTGAAAAAATGTCAAAATTAAAGCGAAAGACTGATACTTTTCCTGGAAATTCAAAATTTTGACGGGTAACCCTTAGTTTGAGTTTATTATTTTCAGCATTTTTCTTAATAATCATTTATTAAAGATCATTTTTATGCTATATTCAGATGTAGAGATGCCTTTTCGTGTATATTTGAAAGTTTCAGACATAGCTGAGCACAAATGACCAGGAAAATGCAAAAGCCTTATCACTACTGTAGATTTTCAAAATATTAAAGGTACTCCGCCTGAATTTCGACCAATACCCTAGGTCACTAAAACTTGAATAATTTGAAAAGCAATAAACATGGAATCAAAATTTTAGCACTTTTCAGCGTGTAATTGATTTGTATACATGTTCAATTATTATTGAGGTGATCATTAGAAAAAAAAATCACCTTAAGAAAGAGCTGCAGAATGGGTATCTTTTATTCGTTATTCTTAAGGCATTGCGCTTTAGAGCTGCAGAATGGCATTTTCATCCGTCATCTCTAAGGTTTTGCGCTTTAGAGCTGCAGAACGGGTATCTTTCATCCTTTAATGCTAAGGCATTGCGCTTTAGAGCTGCAGAACAGGTATCTTTCATCATTCATCTCTAATGCCTTGCAATTTAAAGCTTCAGAATGGGAATTTCCATCATTCATCTCTAAGCCCTTGCGCTTTAGAGCTGCAGAACGGGTATCTTACATCCTTCACCTCTAAGCATTGTTTGTGTATCTGTGAACGTTTCAGACATGTTAGGACACAGTTAACACGGTTATTTAGAAATCCCGTCTGTGTATGTATAGTTACTTCAAGTTATCTTCAAATTGCAGGAATTAGCTGAAATTTTACTTGATATCATCTTTAACTGAAAATTAACTATATTTTCAAAACCAATACAGGTATAAGCATAATTTTAGCTTTATTTTACAGCTATTGGCTTGTAAAACAAACACACATATCAATGAAGACAGACTACTTTGAAAAAATGTCAAAATTAAAGCGAAAGACTGATACTTTTCCTGGAAATTCAAAATTTTGACGGGTAACCCTTAGTTTGAGTTTATTATTTTCAGCATTTTTCTTAATAATCATTTCTTAAAGATCATTTTTATGCTATATTCAGATGTAGAGATGCCTTTTCGTGTATATTTGAAAGTTTCAGACATAGCTGAGCACAAATGACCAGGAAAATGCAAAAGCCTTATCACTAGTGTAGATTTTCAAAATATTAAAGGTACTCCGCCTGAATTTCGACCAATACCCTAGGTCACTAAAACTTGAATAATTTGAAAAGCAATAAACATGGAATCAAAATTTTAGCACTTTTCAGCGTGTAATTGATTTGTATACATGTTCAATTATTATTGAGGTGATCATTAGAAAAAAAAATCACCTTAAGAAAGAGCTGCAGAATGGGTATATTTTATTCGTTATTCTTAAGGCATTGCGCTTTAGAGCTGCAGAATGGCATTTTCATCCGTCATCTCTAAGGTATTGCGCTTTAGAGCTGCAGAACGGGTATCTTTCATCCTTTAATGCTAAGGCATTGCGCTTTAGAGCTTCAAAACAGGTATCTTTCATCATTCATCTCTAATGCCTTGCAATTTAAAGCTTCAGAATGGGAATTTCCATCATTCATCTCTAAGCCCTTGCGCTTTAGAGCTGCAGAACGGGTATCTTACATCCTTCACCTCTAAGCATTGTTTGTGTATCTGTGAACGTTTCAGACATGTTAGGACACAGTTAACACGGTTATTTAGAAATCCCGTCTGTGTATGTATAGTTACTTCAAGTTATCTTCAAATTGCAGGAATTAGCTGAAATTTTACTTGATATCATGTTTAACTGAAAATTAACTATATTTTCAAAACCAATACAGGTATAAGCATACTTTTAGCTTTATTTTACAGCTATTGGCTTGTAAAACAAACACACATATCAATGAAGACAGACTACTTTGAAAAAATGTCAAAATTAAAGCGAAAGACTGATACTTTTCCTGGAAATTCAAAATTTTGACGGGTAACCCTTAGTTTGAGTTTATTATTTTCAGCATTTTTCTTAATAATCATTTCTTAAAGATCATTTTTATGCTATATTCAGATGTAGAGATGCCTTTTCGTGTATATTTGAAAGTTTCAGACATAGCTGAGCACAAATGACCAGGAAAATGCAAAATCCTTATCACTACTGTAGATTTTCAAAATATTAAAGGTACTCCGCCTGAATTTCGACCAATACCCTAGGTCACTAAAACTTGAATAATTTGAAAAGCAATAAACATGGAATCAAAATTTTAGCACTTTTCAGCGTGTAATTGATTTGTATACATGTTCAATAATTATTGAGGTGATCATTAGAAAAAAAATCACCTTAAGGACTCACAACACTATTATCTCCCTTGAATACTCCTGCCATACAGATGAAGGAGGTAGATAAAAAAAACAAGTTCGCTTTTCTACATTTTACAGGATACATTGATTTATCTTTACCAGGTTCTAAATCTACAGCATTTTAGGAAGAGATCACAGAAAAATGCATGTTGATATAAGATTTCTAGCTAATTCTGCATCATTTTACACATCATGGGTCTAATCTCCACGGGGTTGTATTTTTGTCTACATTTTGATAGGTGTCACGCAAATATGAAATTAAAAAAAGTTCAATCTGGTAAATATTTGTTAAAAGTTAATATACATACAGATATTGGATCAATGAAGAATTTAAGCATAAATACATGTTGCAAAATCTTTTTTATCTCTATGCCACGAACAAAAACGTTACAATGGGACCCTATGGAAAATTAATTGTGGTGTGAGACGTTAAGAAAGAGCTGCAGAATGGGTATCTTTTATTCGTTATTCTTAAGGCATTGCGCTTTATTTTGATAGGTGTCACGCAAACATGAAATTAAAAAAAGTTCAATCTGGTAAATATTTGTTAAAAGTTAATATACATACAGATATTGGATCAATGAAGAATTTAAGCATAAATACATGTTGCAAAATCTTTTTTATCTCTATGCCACGAACAAAAACGTTACAATGGGACCCTATGGAAAATTAATTGTGGTGTGAGACGTTAAGAAAGAGCTGCAGAATGGGTATCTTCTATTCGTTATTCTTAAGGCATTGCGCTTTAGAGCTGCAGAATGGCATTTTCATCCGTCATCTCTAAGGTATTGCGCTTTAGAGCTGCAGAACGGGTATCTTTCATCCTTTAATGCTAAGGCATTGCGCTTTAGAGCTGCAGAACAGGTATCTTTCATCATTCATCTCTAATGTCTTGCAATTTAAAGCTTCAGAATGGGAATTTCCATCATTCATCTCTAAGCCCTTGCGCTTTAGAGCTGCAGAACGGGTATCTTACATCCTTCACCTCTAAGCATTGTTTGTGAATCTGTGAACGTTTCAGACATGTTAGGACACAGTTAACACGGTTATTTAGAAATCCCGTCTCTGTATGTATAGTTACTTCAAGTTATCTTCAAATTGCAGGAATTAGCTGAAATTTTACTTGATATCATGTTTAACTGAAAATTAACTATATTTTCAAAACCAATACAGGTATAAGCATAATTTTAGCTTTATTTTACAGCTATTGGCTTGTAAAACAAACACACATATCAATGAAGATAGACTACTTTGAAAAAATGTCAAAATTAAAGCGAAAGACTGATACTTTTCCTGGAAATTCAAAATTTTGACGGGTAACCCTTAGTTTGAGTTTATTATTTTCAGCATTTTTCTTAATAATCATTTCTTAAAGATCATTTTTATGCTATATTCAGATGTAGAGATGCCTTTTCGTGTATATTTGAAAGTTTCAGACATAGCTGAGCACAAATGACCAGGAAAATGCAAAAGCCTTATCACTATTGTAGATTTTCAAAATATTAAAGGTACTCCGCCTGAATTTCGACCAATACCCTAGGTCACTAAAACTTGAATAATTTGAAAAGCAATAAACATGGAATCAAAATTTTTGCACTTTTCAGCGTGTAATTGATTTGTATACATGTTCAATTATTATTGAGGTGATCATTAGAAAAAAAAATCACCTTAAGGACTCACAACACTATTATCTCCCTTGAATACTCCTGCCATACAGATGAAGGAGGTAGATAAAAAAAACAAGTTCGCTTTTCTACATTTTACAGGATACATTGATTTATCTTTACCAGGTTCTAAATCTACAGCATTTTAGGAAGAGATCACAGAAAAATGCATGTTGATATAAGATTTCTAGCTAATTCTGCATCATTTTACACATCATGGGTCTAATCTCCACGGGGTTGTATTTTTGTCTACATTTTGATAGGTGTCACGCAAACATGAAATTAAAAAAAGTTCAATCTGGTAAATATTTGTTAAAAGTTAATATACATACAGATATTGGATCAATGAAGAATTTAAGCATAAATACATGTTGCAAAATCTTTTTTATCTCTATGCCACGAACAAAAACGTTACAATGGGACCCTATGGAAAATTAATTGTGGTGTGAGACGTTAAGAAAGAGCTGCAGAATGGGTATCTTCTATTCGTTATTCTTAAGGCATTGCGCTTTAGAGCTGCAGAATGGCATTTTCATCCGTCATCTCTAAGGTATTGCGCTTTAGAGCTGCAGAACGGGTATCTTTCATCCTTTAATGCTAAGGCATTGCGCTTTAGAGCTGCAGAACATGTATCTTTCATCATTCATCTCTAATGTCTTGCAATTTAAAGCTTCAGAATGGGAATTTCCATCATTCATCTCTAAGCCCTTGCGCTTTAGAGCTGCAGAACGGGTATCTTACATCCTTCACCTCTAAGCATTGTTTGTGTATCTGTGAACGTTTCAGACATGTTAGGACACAGTTAACACGGTTATTTAGAAATCCCGTCTGTGTATGTATAGTTACTTCAAGTTATCTTCAAATTGCAGGAATTAGCTGAAATTTTACTTGATATCATGTTTAACTGAAAATTAACTATATTTTCAAAACCAATACAGGTATAAGCATAATTTTAGCTTTATTTTACAGCTATTGGCTTGTAAAACAAACACACATATCAATGAAGATAGACTACTTTGAAAAAATGTCAAAATTAAAGCGAAAGACTGATACTTTTCCTGGAAATTCAAAATTTTGACGGGTAACCCTTAGTTTGAGTTTATTATTTTCAGCATTTTTCTTAATAATCATTTCTTAAAGATCATTTTTATGCTATATTCAGATGTAGAGATGCCTTTTCGTGTATATTTGAAAGTTTCAGACATAGCTGAGCACAAATGACCAGGAAAATGCAAAAGCCTTATCACTATTGTAGATTTTCAAAATATTAAAGGTACTCCGCCTGAATTTCGACCAATACCCTAGGTCACTAAAACTTGAATAATTTGAAAAGCAATAAACATGGAATCAAAATTTTAGCACTTTTCAGCGTGTAATTGATTTGTATACATGTTCAATTATTATTGAGGTGATCATTAGAAAAAAAAAACCACCTTAAGGACTCACAACACTATTATCTCCCTTGAATACTCCTGCCATACAGATGAAGGAGGTAGATAAAAAAAACAAGTTCGCTTTTCTACATTTTACAGGATACATTGATTTATCTTTACCAGGTTCTAAATCTACAGCATTTTAGGAAGAGATCACAGAAAAATGCATGTTGATATAAGATTTCTAGCTAATTCTGCATCATTTTACACATCATGGGTCTAATCTCCACGGGGTTGTATTTTTGTCTACATTTTGATAGGTGTCACGCAAACATGAAATTAAAAAAAGGTCAATCTGGTAAATATTTGTTAAAAGTTAATATACATACAGATATTGGATCAATGAAGAATTTAAGCATAAATACATGTTGCAAAATCTTTTTTATCTCTATGCCACGAACAAAAACGTTACAATGGGACCCTATGGAAAATTAATTGTGGTGTGAGACGTTAAGAAAGAGCTGCAGAATGGGTATCTTCTATTCGTTATTCTTAAGGCATTGCGCTTTAGAGCTGCAGAATGGCATTTTCATCCGTCATCTCTAAGGTATTGCGCTTTAGAGCTGCAGAACGGGTATCTTTCATCCTTTAATGCTAAGGCATTGCGCTTTAGAGCTGCAGAACAGGTATCTTTCATCATTCATCTCTAATGTCTTGCAATTTAAAGCTTCAGAATGGGAATTTCCATCATTCATCTCTAAGCCCTTGCGCTTTAGAGCTGCAGAACGGGTATCTTACATCCTTCACCTCTAAGCATTGTTTGTGTATCTGTGAACGTTTCAGACATGTTAGGACACAGTTAACACGGTTATTTAGAAATCCCGTCTGTGTATGTATAGTTACTTCAAGTTATCTTCAAATTGCAGGAATTAGCTGAAATTTTACTTGATATCATCTTTAACTGAAAATTAACTATATTTTCAAAACCAATACAGGTATAAGCATAATTTTAGCTTTATTTTACAGCTATTGGCTTGTAAAACAAACACACATATCAATGAAGACAGACTACTTTGAAAAAATGTCAAAATTAAAGCGAAAGACTGATACTTTTCCTGGAAATTCAAAATTTTGACGGGTAACCCTTAGTTTGAGTTTATTATTTTCAGCATTTTTCTTAATAATCATTTCTTAAAGATCATTTTTATGCTATATTCAGATGTAGAGATGCCTTTTCGTGTATATTTGAAAGTTTCAGACATAGCTGAGCACAAATGACCAGGAAAATGCAAAAGCCTTATCACTACTGTAGATTTTCAAAATATTAAAGGTACTCCGCCTGAATTTCGACCAATACCCTAGGTCACTAAAACTTGAATAATTTGAAAAGCAATAAACATGGAATCAAAATTTTAGCACTTTTCAGCGTGTAATTGATTTGTATACATGTTCAATTATTATTGAGGTGATCATTAGAAAAAAAAATCACCTTAAGAAAGAGCTGCAGAATGGGTATCTTTTATTCGTTATTCTTAAGGCATTGCGCTTTAGAGCTGCAGAATGGCATTTTCATCCGTCATCTCTAAGGTTTTGCGCTTTAGAGCTGCAGAACGGGTATCTTTCATCCTTTAATGCTAAGGCATTGCGCTTTAGAGCTGCAGAACAGGTATCTTTCATCATTCATCTCTAATGCCTTGCAATTTAAAGCTTCAGAATGGGAATTTCCATCATTCATCTCTAAGCCCTTGCGCTTTAGAGCTGCAGAACGGGTATCTTACATCCTTCACCTCTAAGCATTGTTTGTGTATCTGTGAACGTTTCAGACATGTTAGGACACAGTTAACACGGTTATTTAGAAATCCCGTCTGTGTATGTATAGTTACTTCAAGTTATCTTCAAATTGCAGGAATTAGCTGAAATTTTACTTGATATCATCTTTAACTGAAAATTAACTATATTTTCAAAACCAATACAGGTATAAGCATAATTTTAGCTTTATTTTACAGCTATTGGCTTGTAAAACAAACACACATATCAATGAAGACAGACTACTTTGAAAAAATGTCAAAATTAAAGCGAAAGACTGATACTTTTCCTGGAAATTCAAAATTTTGACGGGTAACCCTTAGTTTGAGTTTATTATTTTCAGCATTTTTCTTAATAATCATTTCTTAAAGATCATTTTTATGCTATATTCAGATGTAGAGATGCCTTTTCGTGTATATTTGAAAGTTTCAGACATAGCTGAGCACAAATGACCAGGAAAATGCAAAAGCCTTATCACTAGTGTAGATTTTCAAAATATTAAAGGTACTCCGCCTGAATTTCGACCAATACCCTAGGTCACTAAAACTTGAATAATTTGAAAAGCAATAAACATGGAATCAAAATTTTAGCACTTTTCAGCGTGTAATTGATTTGTATACATGTTCAATTATTATTGAGGTGATCATTAGAAAAAAAAATCACCTTAAGAAAGAGCTGCAGAATGGGTATATTTTATTCGTTATTCTTAAGGCATTGCGCTTTAGAGCTGCAGAATGGCATTTTCATCCGTCATCTCTAAGGTATTGCGCTTTAGAGCTGCAGAACGGGTATCTTTCATCCTTTAATGCTAAGGCATTGCGCTTTAGAGCTGCAAAACAGGTATCTTTCATCATTCATCTCTAATGCCTTGCAATTTAAAGCTTCAGAATGGGAATTTCCATCATTCATCTCTAAGCCCTTGCGCTTTAGAGCTGCAGAACGGGTATCTTACATCCTTCACCTCTAAGCATTGTTTGTGTATCTGTGAACGTTTCAGACATGTTAGGACACAGTTAACACGGTTATTTAGAAATCCCGTCTGTGTATGTATAGTTACTTCAAGTTATCTTCAAATTGCAGGAATTAGCTGAAATTTTACTTGATATCATGTTTAACTGAAAATTAACTATATTTTCAAAACCAATACAGGTATAAGCATACTTTTAGCTTTATTTTACAGCTATTGGCTTGTAAAACAAACACACATATCAATGAAGACAGACTACTTTGACAAAATGTCAAAATTAAAGCGAAAGACTGATACTTTTCCTGGAAATTCAAAATTTTGACGGGTAACCCTTAGTTTGAGTTTATTATTTTCAGCATTTTTCTTAATAATCATTTCTTAAAGATCATTTTTATGCTAAATTCAGATGTAGAGATGCCTTTTCGTGTATATTTGAAAGTTTCAGACATAGCTGAGCACAAATGACCAGGAAAATGCAAAATCCTTATCACTACTGTAGATTTTCAAAATATTAAAGGTACTCCGCCTGAATTTCGACCAATACCCTAGGTCACTAAAACTTGAATAATTTGAAAAGCAATAAACATGGAATCAAAATTTTAGCACTTTTCAGCGTGTAATTGATTTGTATACATGTTCAATAATTATTGAGGTGATCATTAGAAAAAAAATCACCTTAAGGACTCACAACACTATTATCTCCCTTGAATACTCCTGCCATACAGATGAAGGAGGTAGATAAAAAAAACAAGTTCGCTTTTCTATATTTTACAGGATACATTGATTTATCTTTACCAGGTTCTAAATCTACAGCATTTTAGGAAGAGATCACAGAAAAATGCATGTTGATATAAGATTTCTAGCTAATTCTGCATCATTTTACACATCATGGGTCTAATCTCCACGGGGTTGTATTTTTGTCTACATTTTGATAGGTGTCACGCAAATATGAAATTAAAAAAAGTTCAATCTGGTAAATATTTGTTAAAAGTTAATATACATACAGATATTGGATCAATGAAGAATTTAAGCATAAATACATGTTGCAAAATCTTTTTTATCTCTATGCCACGAACAAAAACGTTACAATGGGACCCTATGGAAAATTAATTGTGGTGTGAGACGTTAAGAAAGAGCTGCAGAATGGGTATCTTTTATTCGTTATTCTTAAGGCATTGCGCTTTAGAGCTGCAGAATGGCATTTTCATCCGTCATCTCTAAGGTATTGCGCTTTAGAGCTGCAGAACGGGTATCTTTCATCCTTTAATGCTAAGGCATTGCGCTTTAGAGCTGCAGAACAGGTATCTTTCAGCATTCATCTCTAATGTCTTGCAATTTAAAGCTTCAGAATGGGAATTTCCATCATTCATCTCTAAGCCCTTGCGCTTTAGAGCTGCAGAACGGGTATCTTACATCCTTCACCTCTAAGCATTGTTTGTGTATCTGTGAACGTTTCAGACATGTTAGGACACAGTTAACACGGTTATTTAGAAATCCCGTCTGTGTATGTATAGTTACTTCAAGTTATCTTCAAATTGCAGGAATTAGCTGAAATTTTACTTGATATCATGTTTAACTGAAAATTAACTATATTTTCAAAACCAATACAGGTATAAGCATAATTTTAGCTTTATTTTACAGCTATTGGCTTGTAAAACAAACACACATATCAATGAAGATAGACTACTTTGAAAAAATGTCAAAATTAAAGCGAAAGACTGATACTTTTCCTGGAAATTCAAAATTTTGACGGGTAACCCTTAGTTTGAGTTTATTATTTTCAGCATTTTTCTTAATAATCATTTCTTAAAGATCATTTTTATGCTATATTCAGATGTAGAGATGCCTTTTCGTGTATATTTGAAAGTTTCAGACATAGCTGAGCACAAATGACCAGGAAAATGCAAAAGCCTTATCACTATTGTAGATTTTCAAAATATTAAAGGTACTCCGCCTGAATTTCGACCAATACCCTAGGTCACTAAAACTTGAATAATTTGAAAAGCAATAAACATGGAATCAAAATTTTAGCACTTTTCAGCGTGTAATTGATTTGTATACATGTTCAATTATTATTGAGGTGATCATTAGAAAAAAAAATCACCTTAAGGACTCACAACACTATTATCTCCCTTGAATACTCCTGCCATACAGATGAAGGAGGTAGATAAAAAAAACAAGTTCGCTTTTCTACATTTTACAGGATACATTGATTTATCTTTACCAGGTTCTAAATCTACAGCATTTTAGGAAGAGATCACAGAAATATGCATGTTGATATAAGATTTCTAGCTAATTCTGCATCATTTTACACATCATGGGTCTAATCTCCACGGGGTTGTATTTTTGTCTACATTTTGATAGGTGTCACGCAAACATGAAATTAAAAAAAGTTCAATCTGGTAAATATTTGTTAAAAGTTAATATACATACAGATATTGGATCAATGAAGAATTTAAGCATAAATACATGTTGCAAAATCTTTTTTATCTCTATGCCACGAACAAAAACGTTACAATGGGACCCTATGGAAAATTAATTGTGGTGTGAGACGTTAAGAAAGAGCTGCAGAATGGGTATCTTCTATTCGTTATTCTTAAGGCATTGCGCTTTAGAGCTGCAGAATGGCATTTTCATCCGTCATCTCTAAGGTATTGCGCTTTAGAGCTGCAGAACGGGTATCTTTCATCCTTTAATGCTAAGGCATTGCGCTTTAGAGCTGCAGAACAGGTATCTTTCATCATTCATCTCTAATGCCTTGCAATTTAAAGCTTCAGAATGGGAATTTCCATCATTCATCTCTAAGCCCTTGCGCTTTAGAGCTGCAGAACGGGTATCTTACATCCTTCACCTCTAAGCATTGTTTGTGTATCTGTGAACGTTTCAGACATGTTAGGACACAGTTAACACGGTTATTTAGAAATCCCGTCTGTGTATGTATAGTTACTTCAAGTTATCTTCAAATTGCAGGAATTAGCTGAAATTTTACTTGATATCATGTTTAACTGAAAATTAACTATATTTTCAAAACCAATACAGGTATAAGCATAATTTTAGCTTTATTTTACAGCTATTGGCTTGTAAAACAAACACACATATCAATGAAGATAGACTACTTTGAAAAAATGTCAAAATTAAAGCGAAAGACTGATACTTTTCCTGGAAATTCAAAATTTTGACGGGTAACCCTTAGTTTGAGTTTATTATTTTCAGCATTTTTCTTAATAATCATTTCTTAAAGATCATTTTTATGCTATATTCAGATGTAGAGATGCCTTTTCGTGTATATTTGAAAGTTTCAGACATAGCTGAGCACAAATGACCAGGAAAATGCAAAAGCCTTATCACTATTGTAGATTTTCAAAATATTAAAGGTACTCCGCCTGAATTTCGACCAATACCCTAGGTCACTAAAACTTGAATAATTTGAAAAGCAATAAACATGGAATCAAAATTTTAGCACTTTTCAGCGTGTAATTGATTTGTATACATGTTCAATTATTATTGAGGTGATCATTAGAAAAAAAAAATCACCTTAAGGACTCACAACACTATTATCTGCCTTGAATACTCCTGCCATACAGATGAAGGAGGTAGATAAAAAAAACAAGTTCGCTTTTCTACATTTTACAGGATACATTGATTTATCTTTACCAGGTTCTAAATCTACAGCATTTTAGGAAGAGATCACAGAAAAATGCATGTTGATATAAGATTTCTAGCTAATTCTGCATCATTTTACACATCATGGGTCTAATCTCCACGGGGTTGTATTTTTGTCTACATTTTGATAGGTGTCACGCAAACATGAAATTAAAAAAAGTTCAATCTGGTAAATATTTGTTAAAAGTTAATATACATACAGATATTGGATCAATGAAGAATTTAAGCATAAATACATGTTGCAAAATCTTTTTTATCTCTATGCCACGAACAAAAACGTTACAATGGGACCCTATGGAAAATTAATTGTGGTGTGAGACGTTAAGAAAGAGCTGCAGAATGGGTATCTTCTATTCGTTATTCTTAAGGCATTGCGCTTTAGAGCTGCAGAATGGCATTTTCATCCGTCATCTCTAAGGTATTGCGCTTTAGAGCTGCAGAACGGGTATCTTTCATCCTTTAATGCTAAGGCATTGCGCTTTAGAGCTGCAGAACAGGTATCTTTCATCATTCATCTCTAATGCCTTGCAATTTAAAGCTTCAGAATGGGAATTTCCATCATTCATCTCTAAGCCCTTGCGCTTTAGAGCTGCAGAACGGGTATCTTACATCCTTCACCTCTAAGCATTGTTTGTGTATCTGTGAACGTTTCAGACATGTTAGGACACAGTTAACACGGTTATTTAGAAATCCCGTCTGTGTATGTATAGTTACTTCAAGTTATCTTCAAATTGCAGGAATTAGCTGAAATTTTACTTGATATCATGTTTAACTGAAAATTAACTATATTTTCAAAACCAATACAGGTATAAGCATAATTTTAGCTTTATTTTACAGCTATTGGCTTGTAAAACAAACACACATATCAATGAAGACAGACTACTTTGAAAAAATGTCAAAATTAAAGCGAAAGACTGATACTTTTCCTGGAAATTCAAAATTTTGACGGGTAACCCTTAGTTTGAGTTTATTATTTTCAGCAATTTTCTTAATAATCATTTCTTAAAGATCATTTTTATGCTATATTCAGATGTAGAGATGCCTTTTCGTGTATATTTGAAAGTTTCAGACATAGCTGAGCACAAATGACCAGGAAAATGCAAAAGCCTTATCACTACTGTAGATTTTCAAAATATTAAAGGTACTCCGCCTGAATTTCGACCAATACCCTAGGTCACTAAAACTTGAATAATTTGAAAAGCAATAAACATGGAATCAAAATTTTAGCACTTTTCAGCGTGTAATTGATTTGTATACATGTTCAATTATTATTGAGGTGATCATTAGAAAAAAAAATCACCTTAAGAAAGAGCTGCAGAATGGGTATCTTTTATTCGTTATTCTTAAGGCATTGCGCTTTAGAGCTGCAGAATGGCATTTTCATCCGTCATCTCTAAGGTTTTGCGCTTTAGAGCTGCAGAACGGGTATCTTTCATCCTTTAATGCTAAGGCATTGCGCTTTAGAGCTGCAGAACAGGTATCTTTCATCATTCATCTCTAATGCCTTGCAATTTAAAGCTTCAGAATGGGAATTTCCATCATTCATCTCTAAGCCCTTGCGCTTTAGAGCTGCAGAACGGGTATCTTACATCCTTCACCTCTAAGCATTGTTTGTGTATCTGTGAACGTTTCAGACATGTTAGGACACAGTTAACACGGTTATTTAGAAATCCCGTCTGTGTATGTATAGTTACTTCAAGTTATCTTCAAATTGCAGGAATTAGCTGAAATTTTACTTGATATCATCTTTAACTGAAAATTAACTATATTTTCAAAACCAATACAGGTATAAGCATAATTTTAGCTTTATTTTACAGCTATTGGCTTGTAAAACAAACACACATATCAATGAAGACAGACTACTTTGAAAAAATGTCAAAATTAAAGCGAAAGACTGATACTTTTCCTGGAAATTCAAAATTTTGACGGGTAACCCTTAGTTTGAGTTTATCATTTTCAGCATTTTTCTTAATAATCATTTCTTAAAGATCATTTTTATGCTATATTCAGATGTAGAGATGCCTTTTCGTGTATATTTGAAAGTTTCAGACATAGCTGAGCACAAATGACCAGGAAAATGCAAAAGCATTATCACTAGTGTAGATTTTCAAAATATTAAAGGTACTCCGCCTGAATTTCGACCAATACCCTAGGTCACTAAAACTTGAATAATTTGAAAAGCAATAAACATGGAATCAAACTTTTAGCACTTTTCAGCGTGTAATTGATTTGTATACATGTTCAATTATTATTGAGGTGATCATTAGAAAAAAAAATCACCTTAAGAAAGAGCTGCAGAATGGGTATATTTTATTCGTTATTCTTAAGGCATTGCGCTTTAGAGCTGCAGAATGGCATTTTCATCCGTCATCTCTAAGGTATTGCGCTTTAGAGCTGCAGAACGGGTATCTTTCATCCTTTAATGCTAAGGCATTGCGCTTTAGAGCTGCAGAACAGGTATCTTTCATCATTCATCTCTAATGCCTTGCAATTTAAAGCTTCAGAATGGGAATTTCCATCATTCATCTCTAAGCCCTTGCGCTTTAGAGCTGCAGAACGGGTATCTTACATCCTTCACCTCTAAGCATTGTTTGTGTATCTGTGAACGTTTCAGACATGTTAGGACACAGTTAACACGGTTATTTAGAAATCCCGTCTGTGTATGTATAGTTACTTCAAGTTATCTTCAAATTGCAGGAATTAGCTGAAATTTTACTTGATATCATGTTTAACTGAAAATTAACTATATTTTCAAAACCAATACAGGTATAAGCATACTTTTAGCTTTATTTTACAGCTATTGGCTTGTAAAACAAACACACATATCAATGAAGACAGACTACTTTGAAAAAATGTCAAAATTAAAGCGAAAGACTGATACTTTTCCTGGAAATTCAAAATTTTGACGGGTAACCCTTAGTTTGAGTTTATTATTTTCAGCATTTTTCTTAATAATCATTTCTTAAAGATCATTTTTATGCTATATTCAGATGTAGAGATGCCTTTTCGTGTATATTTGAAAGTTTCAGACATAGCTGAGCACAAATGACCAGGAAAATGCAAAATCCTTATCACTACTGTAGATTTTCAAAATATTAAAGGTACTCCGCCTGAATTTCGACCAATACCCTAGGTCACTAAAACTTGAATAATTTGAAAAGCAATAAACATGGAATCAAAATTTTAGCACTTTTCAGCGTGTAATTGATTTGTATACATGTTCAATAATTATTGAGGTGATCATTAGAAAAAAAATCACCTTAAGGACTCACAACACTATTATCTCCCTTGAATACTCCTGCCCTACAGATGAAGGAGGTAGATAAAAAAACAAGTTCGCTTTTCTACATTTTACAGGATATATTGATTTATCTTTACCAGGTTCCAAATCTACAGCATTTTAGGAAGAGATCACAGAAAAATACATGTTGATATAAGATTTCTAGCTAATTCTGCCTCATTTTACACATCATGGGTCTAATCTCCACGGGGTTGTATTTTTGTCTACATTTTGATAGGTGTCACGCAAACATGAAATTAAAAAAAGTTCAATCTGGTAAATATTTGTTAAAAGTTAATAACATACAGATATTGGATCAATGAAGAATTTAAGCATAAATACATATTGCAAAATCTTTTTTATCTCTATGCCACGAACAAAAACGTTACAATGGGACCCTATGGAAAATTAATTGTGGTGTGAGACGTTAAGAAAGAGCTGCAGAATGGGTATCTTTTATTCGTTATTCTTAAGGCATTGCGCTTTAGAGCTGCAGAATGGCATTTTCATCCGTCATCTCTAAGGTATTGCGCTTTAGAGCTGCAGAACGGGTATCTTTCATCCTTTAATGCTAAGGCATTGCGCTTTAGAGCTGCAGAACAGGTATCTTTCATCATTCATCTCTAATGCCTTGCAATTTAAAGCTTCAGAATGGGAATTTCCATCATTCATCTCTAAGCCCTTGCGCTTTAGAGCTGCAGAACGGGTATCTTACATCCTTCACCTCTAAGCATTGTTTGTGTATCTGTGAACGTTTCAGACATGTTAGGACACAGTTAACACGGTTATTTAGAAATCCCGTCTGTGTATGTATAGTTACTTCAAGTTATCTTCAAATTGCAGGAATTAGCTGAAATTTTACTTGATATCATATTTAATTGAAAATTAACTATATTTTCAAAACCAATACAGGTATAACCATAATTTTAGCTTTATTTTACAGCTATTGGCTTGTAAAACAAACACACATATCAATGAAGACAGACTACCTTGAAAAAATGTCAAAATTAAAGCGAAAGACTGATACTTTTCCTGGAAATTCAAAATTTTGACGGGTAACCCTTAGTTTGAGTTTATTATTTTCAGCATTTTTCTTAATAATCATTTCTTAAAGATCATTTTTATGCTATATTCAGATGTAGAGATGCCTTTTCGTGTATATTTGAAAGTTTCAGACATAGCTGAGCACAAATGACCAGGAAAATGCAAAATCCTTATCACTAGTGTAGATTTTCAAAATATTAAAGGTACTCCGCCTGAATTTCGACAAATACCCTAGGTCACTAAAACTTGAATAATTTGAAAAGCAATAAACATGGAATCAAAATGTTAGCACTTTTCAGCGTGTAATTGATTTGTATACATGTTCAATTATTATTGAGGTGATCATTAGAAAAAAAAATCACCTTAAGAAAGAGCTGCAGAATGGGTATCTTTCATTCGTTATTCTTAAGGCATTGTGCTTTAGAGCTGCAGAATGGCATTTTCATCCGTCATCTCTAAGGTATTGTGCTTTAGAGCTGCAGAACGGGTATCTTTCATCCTTTAATGCTAAGGCATTGCGCTTTAGAGCTGCAGAACAGGTATCTTTCATCATTCATCTCTAATGCCTTGCAATTTAAAGCTTCAGAATGGGAATTTCCATCATTCATCTCTAAGCCCTTGCGCTTTAGAGATGAAGAACGGGTATCTTACATCCTTCACCTCTAAGCATTGTTTGTGTATCTGTGAACGTTTCAGACATGTTAGGACACAGTTAACACGGTTATTTAGAAATCCCGTCTGTGTATGTATAGTTACTTCAAGTTATCTTCAAATTGAAGGAATTAGCTGAAATTTTACTTGATATCATGTTTAACTGAAAATTAACTATATTTTCAAAACCAATACAGGTATAAGCATACTTTTAGCTTTATTTTACAGCTATTGGCTTGTAAAACAAACACACATATCAATGAAGACAGACTACTTTGAAAAAATGTCAAAATTAAAGCGAAAGACTGATACTTTTCATGGAAATTCAAAATTTTGACGGGTAACCCTTAGTTTGAGTTTATTATTTTCGGCATTTTTCTTAATAATCATTTCTTATGGATCATTTTTATGCTATATTCAGATGTAGAGATGCCTTTTCGTGTATATTTGAAAGTTTCAGACATAGCTGAGCACAAATGACCAGGAAAATGCAAAATCCTTATCACTACTGTAGATTTTCAAAATATTAAAGGTACTCCGCCTGAATTTCGACCAATACCCTAGGTCACTAAAACTTGAATAATTTGAAAAGCGATAAACATGGAATCAAAATTTTAGCACTTTTCAGCGTGTAATTGATTTGTATACATGTTCAATTATTATTGAGGTGATCATTAGAAAAAAAAATCACCTTAAGAAAGAGCTGCAGAATGGGTATCTTTTATTCGTTATTCTTAAGGCATTGCGCTTTAGAGCTGCAGAATGGCATTTTCATCCGTCATCTCTAAGGTATTGCGCTTTAGAGCTGCAGAACGGGTATCTTTCATCCTTTAATGCTAAGGCATTGTGCTTTAGAGCTGCAGAACAGGTATCTTTCATCATTCATCTCTAATGCCTTGCAATTTAAAGCTTCAGAATGGGAATTTCCATCATTCATCTCTAAGCCCTTGCGCTTTAGAGCTGCAGAACGGGTATCTTACATCCTTCACCTCTAAGCATTGTTTGTGTATCTGTGAACGTTTCAGACATGTTAGGACACAGTTAACACGGTTATTTAGAAATCCCGTCTGTGTATGTATAGTTACTTCAAGTTATCTTCAAATTGCAGGAATTAGCTGAAATTTTACTTGATATCATGTTTAACTGAAAATTAACTATATTTTCAAAACCAATACAGGTATAAGCATACTTTTAGCTTTATTTTACAGCTATTGGCTTGTAAAACAAACACACATATCAATGAAGACAGACTACTTTGAAAAAATGTCAAAATTAAAGCGAAAGACTGATACTTTTCCTGGAAATTCAAAATTTTGACGGGTAACCCTTAGTTTGAGTTTATTATTTTCAGCATTTTTCTTAATAATCATTTCTTAAAGATCATTTTTATGCTATATTCAGATGTAGAGATGCCTTTTCGTGCATATTTGAAAGTTTCAGACATAGCTGAGCACAAATGACCAGGAAAATGCAAAATCCTTATCACTACTGTAGATTTTCAAAATATTAAAGGTACTCCGCCTGAATTTCGACCAATACCCTAGGTCACTAAAACTTGAATAATTTGAAAAGCAATAAACATGGAATCAAAATTTTAGCACTTTTCAGCGTGTAATTGATTTGTATACATGTTCAATTATTATTGAGGTGATCATTAGAAAAAAAAATCACCTTAAGGACTCACAACACTATTATCTCCCTTGAATACTCCTGCCATACAGATGAAGGAGGTAGATAAAAAAAACAAGTTCGCTTTTCTACATTTTACAGGATACATTGATTTATCTTTACCAGGTTCTAAATCTACAGCATTTTAGGAAGAGATCACAGAAAAATGCATGTTGATATAAGATTTCTAGCTAATTCTGCATCATTTTACACATCATGGGTCTAATCTCCACGGGGTTGTATTTTTGTCTACATTTTGATAGGTGTCACGCAAACATGAAATTAAAAAAGGTTCAATCTGGTAAATATTTGTTAAAAGTTAATATACATACAGATATTGGATCAATGAAGAATTTAAGCATAAATACATGTTGCAAAATCTTTTTTATCTCTATGCCACGAACAAAAACGTTACAATGGGACCCTATGGAAAATTAATTGTGGTGTGAGACGTTAAGAAAGAGCTGCAGAATGGGTATCTTTTATTCGTTATTCTTAAGGCATTGCGCTTTAGAGCTGCAGAATGGCATTTTCATCCGTCATCTCTAAGGTATTGCGCTTTAGAGCTGCAGAACGGGTATCTTTCATCCTTTAATGCTAAGGCATTGCGCTTTAGAGCTGCAGAACAGGTATCTTTCATCATTCATCTCTAATGTCTTGCAATTTAAAGCTTCAGAATGGGAATTTCCATCATTCATTTCTAAACCCTTGCGCTTTAGAGCTGCAGAACGGGTATCTTACATCCTTCACCTCTAAGCATTGTTTGTGTATCTGTGAACGTTTCAGACATGTTAGGACACAGTTAACACGGTTATTTAGAAATCCCGTCTGTGTATGTATAGTTACTTCAAGTTATCTTCAAATTGCAGGAATTAGCTGAAATTTTACTTGATATCATCTTTAACTGAAAATTAACTATATTTTCAAAACCAATACAGGTACAAGCATAATTTTAGCTTTATTTTACAGCTATTGGCTTGTAAAACAAACACACATATCAATGAAGACAGACTACTTTGAAAAAATGTCAAAATTAAAGCGAAAGACTGATACTTTTCCTGGAAATTCAAAATTTTGACGGGTAACCCTTAGTTTGAGTTTATTATTTTCGGCATTTTTCTTAATAATCATTTCTTAAAGATCATCTTTATGCTATATTCAGATGTAGAGATGCCTTTTCGTGTATATTTGAAAGTTTCAGACATAGCTGAGCACAAATGACCAGGAAAATGCAAAAGCCTTATCACTACTGTAGATTTTCAAAATATTAAAGGTACTCCGCCTGAATTTCGACCAATACCCTAGGTCACTAAAACTTGAATAATTTGAAAAGCAATAAACATGGAATCAAAATTTTAGCACTTTTCAGCGTGTAATTGATTTGTATACATTTTCAATTATTATTGAGGTGATCATTAGAAAAAAAAATCACCTTAAGGACTCACAACACTATTATCTCCCTTGAATACTCCTGCCATACAGATGAAGGAGGTAGATAAAAAAAACAAGTTCGCTTTTCTACATTTTACAGGATACATTGATTTATCTTTACCAGGTTCTAAATCTACAGCATTTTAGGAAGAGATCACAGAAAAATGCATGTTGATATAAGATTTCTAGCTAATTCTGCATCATTTTACACATCATGGGTCTAATCTCCACGGGGTTGTATTTTTGTCTACATTTTGATAGGTGTCACGCAAACATGAAATTAAAAAAAGTTCAATCTGGTAAATATTTGTTAAAAGTTAATATACATACAGATATTGGATCAATGAAGAATTTAAGCATAAATACATGTTGCAAAATCTTTTTTATCTCTATGCCACGAACAAAAACGTTACAATGGGACCCTATGGAAAATTAATTGTGGTGTGAGACGTTAAGAAAGAGCTGCAGAATGGGTATCTTTTATTCGTTATTCTTAAGGCATTGCGCTTTAGAGCTGCAGAATGGCATTTTCATCCGTCATCTCTAAGGTATTGCGCTTTAGAGCTGCAGAACGGGTATCTTTCATCCTTTAATGCTAAGGCATTGCGCTTTAGAGCTGCAGAACAGGTATCTTTCATCATTCATCTCTAATGTCTTGCAATTTAAAGCTTCAGAATGGGAATTTCCATCATTCATCTCTAAGCCCTTGCGCTTTAGAGCTGCAGAACGGGTATCTTACATCCTTCACCTCTAAGCATTGTTTGTGTATCTGTGAACGTTTCAGACATGTTAGGACACAGTTAACACGGTTATTTAGAAATCCCATCTGTGTATGTATAGTTACTTCAAGTTATCTTCAAATTGCAGGAATTAGCTGAAATTTTACTTGATATCATGTTTAACTGAAAATTAACTATATTTTCAAAACCAATACAGGTATAAGCATAATTTTAGCTTTATTTTACAGCTATTGGCTTGTAAAACAAACACACATATCAATGAAGACAGACTACTTTGAAAAAATGTCAAAATTAAAGCGAAAGACTGATACTTTTCCTGGAAATTCAAAATTTTGACGGGTAACCCTTAGTTTGAGTTTATTATTTTCAGCATTTTTCTTAATAATCATTTCTTAAAGATCATTTTTATGCTATATTCAGATGTAGAGATGCCTTTTCGTGTATATTTGAAAGTTTCAGACATAGCTGAGCACAAATGACCAGGAAAATGCAAAAGCCTTATCACTACTGTAGATTTTCAAAATATTAAAGGTACTCCGCCTGAATTTCGACCAATACCCTAGGTCACTAAAACTTGAATAATTTGAAAAGCAATAAACATGGAATCAAAATTTTAGCACTTTTCAGCGTGTAATTGATTTGTATACATGTTCAATTATTATTGAGGTGATCATTAGAAAAAAAAATCACCTTAAGGACTCACAACACTATTATCTCCCTTGAATACTCCTGCCATACAGATGAAGGAGGTAGATAAAAAAAACAAGTTCGCTTTTCTACATTTTACAGGATACATTGATTTATCTTTACCAGGTTCTAAATCTACAGCATTTTAGGAAGAGATCACAGAAAAATGCATGTTGATATAAGATTTCTAGCTAATTCTGCATCATTTTACACATCATGGGTCTAATCTCCACGGGGTTGTATTTTTGTCTACATTTTGATAGGGGTGGCAAACATGAAATTAAAAAAAGTTCAATCTGGTAAATATTTGTTAAAAGTTAATATACATACAGATATTGGATCAATGAAGAATTTAAGCATAAATACATGTTGCAAAATCTTTTTTATCTCTATGCCACGAACAAAAACGTTACAATGGGACCCTATGGAAAATTAATTGTGGTGTGAGACGTTAAGAAAGAGCTGCAGAATGGGTATCTTTTATTCGTTATTCTTAAGGCATTGCGCTTTAGAGCTGCAGAATGGCATATTCATCCGTCATCTCTAAGGTATTGCGCTTTAGAGCTGCAGAACGGGTATCTTTCATCCTTTAATGCTAAGGCATTGCGCTTTAGAGCTGCAGAACAGGTATCTTTCATCATTCATCTCTAATGTCTTGCAATTTAAAGCTTCAGAATGGAATTTCCATCATTCATCTCTAAGCCCTTGCGCTTTAGAGCTGCAGAACGGGTATCTTACATCCTTCACCTCTAAGCATTGTTTGTGTATCTGTGAACGTTTCAGACATGTTAGGACACAGTTAACACGGTTATTTAGAAATCCGCGTCTGTGTATGTATAGTTACTTCAAGTTATCTTCAAATTGCAGGAATTAGCTGAAATTTTACTTGATATCATGTTTAACTGAAAATTAACTATATTTCAAAACCAATACAGGTATAAGCATAATTTTAGCTTTATTTTACAGCTATTGGCTTGTAAAACAAACACACATATCAATGAAGACAGACTACTTTGAAAAAATGTCAAAATTAAAGCGAAAGACTGATACTTTTCCTGGAAATTCAAAATTTTGACGGGTAACCCTTAGTTTGAGTTTATTATTTTCAGCATTTTTCTTAATAATCATTTCTTAAAGATCATTTTTATGCTATATTCAGATGTAGAGATGCCTTTTCGTGTATATTTGAAAGTTTCAGACATAGCTGAGCACAAATGACCAGGAAAATGCAAAATCCTTATCACTACTGTAGATTTTCAAAATATTAAAGGTACTCCGCCTGAATTTCGACCAATACCCTAGGTCACTAAAACTTGAATAATTTGAAAAGCAATAAACATGGAATCAAAATTTTAGCACTTTTCAGCGTGTAATTGATTTGTATACATGTTCAATTATTATTGAGGTGATCATTAGAAAAAAATAACCTTAAGAAAGAGCTGCAGAATGGGTATCTTTTATTCGTTATTCTTAAGGCATTGCGCTTTAGAGCTGCAGAATGGCATTTTCATCCGTCATCTCTAAGGTTTTGCGCTTTAGAGCTGCAGAACGGGTATCCTTCATCCTTTAATGCTAAGGCATTGCGCTTTAGAGCTGCAGAACAGGTATCTTTCATCATTCATCTCTAATGCCTTGCAATTTAAAGCTTCAGAATGGGAATTTCCATCATTCATCTCTAAGCCCTTGCGCTTTAGAGCTGCAGAACGGGTATCTTACATCCTTCACCTCTAAGCATTGTTTGTGTATCTGTGAACGTTTCAGACATGTTAGGACACAGTTAACACGGTTATTTAGAAATCCCGTCTGTGTATGTATAGTTACTTCAAGTTATCTTCAAATTGCAGGAATTAGCTGAAATTTTACTTGATATCATGTTTAACTGAAAATTAACTATATTTTCAAAACCAATACAGGTATAAGCATAATTTTAGCTTTATTTTACAGCTATTGGCTTGTAAAACAAACACACATATCAATGAAGACAGACTACTTTGAAAAAATGTCAAAATTAAAGCGAAAGACTGATACTTTTCCTGGAAATTCAAAATTTTGACGGGTAACCCTTAGTTTGAGTTTATTATTTTCAGCATTTTTCTTAATAATCATTTCTTAAAGATCATTTTTATGCTATATTCAGATGTAGAGATGCCTTTTCGTGTATATTTGAAAGTTTCAGACATAGCTGAGCACAAATGACCAGGAAAATGCAAAAGCCTTATCACTACTGTAGATTTTCAAAATATTAAAGGTACTCCGCCTGAATTTCGACCAATACCCTAGGTCACTAAAACTTGAATAATTTGAAAAGCAATAAACATGGAATCAAAATTTTAGCACTTTCAGCGTGTAATTCATTTGTATACATGTTCAATTATTATTGAGGTGATCATTAGAAAAAAAAATCACCTTAAGAAAGAGCTGCAGAATGGGTATATTTTATTCGTTATTCTTAAGGCATGGCGCTTTAGAGCTGCAGAATGGCATTTTCATCCGTCATCTCTAAGGTATTGCGCTTTAGAGCTGCAGAACGGGTATCTTTCATCCTTTAATGCTAAGGCATTGCGCTTTAGAGCTGCAGAACAGGTATCTTTCATCATTCATCTCTAATGCCTTGCAATTTAAAGCTTCAGAATGGGAATTTCCATCATTCATCTCTAAGCCCTTGCGCTTTAGAGCTGCAGAACGGGTATCTTAGATCCTTCACCTCTAAGCATTGTTTGTGTATCTGTGAACGTTTCAGACATGTTAGGACACATTTAACACGGTTATTTAGAAATCCCGTCTGTGTATGTATAGTTACTTCAAGTTATCTTCAAATTGCAGGAATTAGCTGAAATTTTACTTGATATCATGTTTAACTGAAAATTAACTATATTTTCAAAACCAATACCGGTATAAGCATAATTTTAGCTTTATTTTACAGCTATTGGCTTGTAAAACAAACACACATATCAATGAAGACAGACTACTTTGAAAAAATGTCAAAATTAAAGCTGATACTTTTCCTGGAAATTCAAAATTTTGACGGGTAACCCTTAGTTTGAGTTTATTATTTTCAGCATTTTTCTTAATAATCATTTCTTAAAGTTCATTTTTATGCTATATTCAGATGTAGAGATGCCTTTTCGTGTATATTTGAAAGTTTCAGACATAGCTGAGCACAAATGACCAGGAAAATGCAAAAGCCTTATCACTACTGTAGATTTTCAAAATATTAAAGGTACTCCGCCTGAATTTCGACCAATACCCTAGGTCACTAAAACTTGAATAATTTGAAAAGCAATAAACATGGAATCAAAATTTTAGCACTTTTCAGCGTGTAATTGATTTGTATACATGTTCAATTATTATTGAGGTGATCATTAGAAAAAAAAATCACATAAGAAAGAGCTGCAGAATGGGTATCTTTTATTCGTTATTCTTAAGGCATTGCGCTTTAGAGCTGCAGAATGGCATTTTCATCCGTCATCTCTAAGGTTTTGCGCTTTAGAGCTGCAGAACGGGTATCTTTCATCCTTTAATGCTAAGGCATTGCGCTTTAGAGCTGCAGAACAGGTATCTTTCATCATTCATCTCTAATGCCTTGCAATTTAAAGCTTCAGAATGGGAATTTCCATCATTCATCTCTAAGCCCTTGCGCTTTAGAGCTGCAGAACGGGTATCTTACATCCTTCACCTCTAAGCATTGTTTGTGTATCTGTGAACGTTCAGACATGTTAGGACACAGTTAACACGGTTATTTAGAAATCCGTCTGTGTATGTATAGTTACTTCAAGTTATCTTCAAATTGCAGGAATTAGCTGAAATTTTACTTGATATCATGTTTAACTGAAAATTAACTATATTTTCAAAACCAATACAGGTATAAGCATACTTTTAGCTTTATTTTACAGCTATTGGCTTGTAAAACAAACACACATATCAATGAAGACAGACTACTTTGAAAAAATGTCAAAATTAAAGCGAAAGACTGATACTTTTCCTGGAAATTCAAAATTTTGACGGGTAACCCTTAGTTTGAGTTTATTATTTTCAGCATTTTTCTTAATAATCATTTCTTAAAGATCATTTTTATGCTATATTCAGATGTAGAGATGCCTTTTCGTGTATATTTGAAAGTTTCAGACATAGCTGAGCACAAATGACCAGGAAAATGCAAAATCCTTATCACTACTGTAGATTTTCAAAATATTAAAGGTACTCCGCCTGAATTTCGACCAATACCCTAGGTCACTAAAACTTGAATAATTTGAAAAGCAATAAACATGGAATCAAAATTTTAGCACTTTTCAGCGTGTAATTGATTTGTATACATGTTCAATAATTATTGAGGTGATCATTAGAAAAAAAATCACCTTAAGGACTCACAACACTATTATCTCCCTTGAATACTCCTGCCCTACAGATGAAGGAGGTAGATAAAAAAACAAGTTCGCTTTTCTACATTTTACAGGATACATTGATTTATCTTTACCAGGTTCTAAATCTACAGCATTTTAGGAAGAGATCACAGAAAAATGCATGTTGATATAAGATTTCTAGCTAATTCTGCCTCATTTTACACATCATGGGTCTAATCTCCACGGGGTTGTATTTTTGTCTACATTTTGATAGGTGTCACGCAAACATGAAATTAAAAAAAGTTCAATCTGGTAAATATTTGTTAAAAGTTAATAACATACAGATATTGGATCAATGAAGAATTTAAGCATAAATACATATTGCAAAATCTTTTTTATCTCTATGCCACGAACAAAAACGTTACAATGGGACCCTATGGAAAATTAATTGTGGTGTGAGACGTTAAGAAAGAGCTGCAGAATGGGTATCTTTTATTCGTTATTCTTAAGGCATTGCGCTTTAGAGCTGCAGAATGGCATTTTCATCCGTCATCTCTAAGGTATTGCGCTTTAGAGCTGCAGAACGGGTATCTTTCATCCTTTAATGCTAAGGCATTGCGCTTTAGAGCTGCAGAACAGGTATCTTTCATCATTCATCTCTAATGCCTTGCAATTTAAAGCTTCAGAATGGGAATTTCCATCATTCATCTCTAAGCCCTTGCGCTTTAGAGCTGCAGAACGGGTATCTTACATCCTTCACCTCTAAGCATTGTTTGTGTATCTGTGAACGTTTCAGACATGTTAGGACACAGTTAACACGGTTATTTAGAAATCCCGTCTGTGTATGTATAGTTACTTCAAGTTATCTTCAAATTGCAGGAATTAGCTGAAATTTTACTTGATATCATATTTAATTGAAAATTAACTATATTTTCAAAACCAATACAGGTATAACCATAATTTTAGCTTTATTTTACAGCTATTGGCTTGTAAAACAAACACACATATCAATGAAGACAGACTACCTTGAAAAAATGTCAAAATTAAAGCGAAAGACTGATACTTTTCCTGGAAATTCAAAATTTTGACGGGTAACCCTTAGTTTGAGTTTATTATTTTCAGCATTTTTCTTAATAATCATTTCTTAAAGATCATTTTTATGCTATATTCAGATGTAGAGATGCCTTTTCGTGTATATTTGAAAGTTTCAGACATAGCTGAGCACAAATGACCAGGAAAATGCAAAATCCTTATCACTAGTGTAGATTTTCAAAATTTTAAAGGTACTCCGCCTGAATTTCGACAAATACCCTAGGTCACTAAAACTTGAATAATTTGAAAAGCAATAAACATGGAATCAAAATTTTAGCACTTTCAGCGTGTAATTGATTTGTATACATGTTCAATTATTATTGAGGTGATCATTAGAAAAAAAAATCACCTTAAGAAAGAGCTGCAGAATAGGTATCTTTTATTCGTTATTCTGAAGGCATTGCGCTTTAGAGCTGCAGAATGGCATTTTCATCCGTCATCTCTAAGGTATTGTGCTTTAGAGCTGCAGAACGGGTATCTTTCATCCTTTAATGCTAAGGCATTGCGCTTTAGAGCTGCAGAACAGGTATCTTTCATCATTCATCTCTAATGCCTTGCAATTTAAAGCTTCAGAATGGGAATTTCCATCATTCATCTCTAAGCCCTTGCGCTTTAGAGCTGAAGAACGGGTATCTTACATCCTTCACCTCTAAGCATTGTTTGTGTATCTGTGAACGTTTCAGACATGTTAGGACACAGTTAACACGGTTATTTAGAAATCCCGTCTGTGTATGTATAGTTACTTCAAGTTATCTTCAAATTGAAGGAATTAGCTGAAATTTTACTTGATATCATGTTTAACTGAAAATTAACTATATTTTCAAAACCAATACAGGTATAAGCATACTTTTAGCTTTATTTTACAGCTATTGGCTTGTAAAACAAACACACATATCAATGAAGACAGACTACTTTGAAAAAATGTCAAAATTAAAGCGAAAGACTGATACTTTTCATGGAAATTCAAAATTTTGACGGGTAACCCTTAGTTTGAGTTTATTATTTTCAGCATTTTTCTTAATAATCATTTCTTATGGATCATTTGTATGCTATATTCAGATGTAGAGATGCCTTTTCGTGTATATTTGAAAGTTTCAGACATAGCTGAGCACAAATGACCAGGAAAATGCAAAATCCTTATCACTACTGTAGATTTTCAAAATATTAAAGGTACTCCGCCTGAATTTCGACCAATACCCTAGGTCACTAAAACTTGAATAATTTGAAAAGCAATAAACATGGAATCAAAATTTTAGCACTTTCAGCGTGTAATTGATTTGTATACATGTTCAATTATTATTGAGGTGATCATTAGAAAAAAAAATCACCTTAAGAAAGAGCTGCAGAATAGGTATCTTTTATTCGTTATTCTGAAGGCATTGCGCTTTAGAGCTGCAGAATGGCATTTTCATCCGTCATCTCTAAGGTATTGTGCTTTAGAGCTGCAGAACGGGTATCTTTCATCCTTTAATGCTAAGGCATTGCGCTTTAGAGCTGCAGAACAGGTATCTTTCATCATTCATCTCTAATGCCTTGCAATTTAAAGCTTCAGAATGGGAATTTCCATCATTCATCTCTAAGCCCTTGCGCTTTAGAGCTGAAGAACGGGTATCTTACATCCTTCACCTCTAAGCATTGTTTGTGTATCTGTGAACGTTTCAGACATGTTAGGACACAGTTAACACGGTTATTTAGAAATCCCGTCTGTGTATGTATAGTTACTTCAAGTTATCTTCAAATTGAAGGAATTAGCTGAAATTTTACTTGATATCATGTTTAACTGAAAATTAACTATATTTTCAAAACCAATACAGGTATAAGCATAATTTTAGCAGCTATTGGCTTGTAAAACAAACACACATATCAATGAAGACAGACTACTTTGAAAAAATGTCAAAATTAAAGCGAAAGACTGATACTTTTCCTGGAAATTCAAAAGTTTGACGGGTAACCCTTAGTTTGAGTTTATTATTTTCAGCATTTTTCTTAATAATCATTTCTTAAAGATCATTTTTATGCTATATTCAGATGTAGAGATGCCTTTTCGTGTATATTTGAAAGTTTCAGACATAGCTGAGCACAAATGACCAGGAAAATGCAAAATCCTTATCACTACTGTAGATTTTCAAAATATTAAAGGTACTCCGCCTGAATTTCGACCAATACCCTAGGTCACTAAAACTTGAATAATTTGAAAAGCAATAAACATGGAATCAAAATTTTAGCACTTTTCAGCGTGTAATTGATTTGTATACATGTTCAATACTTATTGAGGTGATCATTAGGAAAAAATCACCTTAAGGACTCACAACACTATTATCTCCCTTGAATAATCCTGCCCTACAGATGAAGGAGGTAGATAAAAAAAACAAGTTCGCTTTTCTACATTTTACAGGATACATTGATTTATCTTTACCAGGTTCTAAATCTACAGCATTTTAGGAAGAGATCACAGAAAAATGCATGTTGATATAAGATTTCTAGCTAATTCTGCCTCATTTTACACATCATGGGTCTAATCTCCACGGGGTTGTATTTTTGTCTACATTTTGATAGGTGTCACGCAAACATGAAATTAAAAAAAGTTCAATCTGGTAAATATTTGTTAAAAGTTAATAACATACAGATATTGGATCAATGAAGAATTTAAGCATAAATACATATTGCAAAATCTTTTTTATCTCTATGCCACGAACAAACACGTTACAATGGGACCCTATGGAAAATTAATTGTGGTGTGAGACGTTAAGAAAGAGCTGCAGAATGGGTATCTTTTATTCGTTATTCTTAAGGCATTGCGCTTTAGAGCTGCAGAATGGCATTTTCATCCGTCATCTCTAAGGTATTGCGCTTTAGAGCTGCAGAACGGGTATCTTTCATCCTTTAATGCTAAGGCATTGCGCTTTAGAGCTGCAGAACAGGTATCTTTCATCATTCATCTCTAATGCCTTGCAATTTAAAGCTTCAGAATGGGAATTTCCATCATTCATCTCTAAGCCCTTGCGCTTTAGAGCTGAAGAACGGGTATCTTACATCCTTCACCTCTAAGCATTGTTTGTGTATCTGTGAACGTATCAGACATGTTAGGACACAGTTAACACGGTTATTTAGAAATCCCGTCTGTGTATGTATAGTTACTTCAAGTTATCTTCAAATTGCAGGAATTAGCTGAAATTTTACTTGATATCATGTTTAACTGAAAATTAACTATATTTTCAAAACCAATACAGGTATAAGCATAATTTTAGCTTTATTTTACAGCTATTGGCTTGTAAAACAAACACACATATCCATAAAGACAGACTACTTTGAAAAAATGTCAAAATTAAAGCGAAAGACTGATACTTTTCCTGGAAATTCAAACTTTTGACGGGTAACCCTTAGTTTGAGTTTATTATTTTCAGCATTTTTCTTAATAATCATTTCTTAAAGATCATTTTTATGCTATATTCAGATGTAGAGATGCCTTTTCGTGTATATTTGAAAGTTTCAGACATAGCTGAGCACAAATGACCAGGAAAATGCAAAATCCTTATCACTACTGTAGATTTTCAAAATATTAAAGGTACTCCGCCTGAATTTCGACCAATACCCTAGGTCACTAAAACTTGAATAATTTGAAAAGCAATAAACATGGAATCAAAATTTTAGCACTTTTCAGCGTGTAATTGATTTGTATACATGTTCAATACTTATTGAGGTGATCATTAGAAAAAAATCACCTTAAGGACTCACAACACTATTATCTCCCTTGAATAATCCTGCCCTACAGATGAAGGAGGTAGATAAAAAAAACAAGTTCGCTTTTCTACATTTTACAGGATACATTGATTTATCTTTACCAGGTTCTAAATCTACAGCATTTTAGGAAGAGATCACAGAAAAATGCATGTTGATATAAGATTTCTAGCTAATTCTGCCTCATTTTACACATCATGGGTCTAATCTCCACGGGGTTGTATTTTTGTCTACATTTTGATAGGTGTCACGCAAACATGAACTTAAAAAAAGTTCAATCTGGTAAATATTTGTTAAAAGTTAATAACATACAGATATTGGATCAATGAAGAATTTAAGCATAAATACATATTGCAAAATCTTTTTTATCTCTATGCCACGAACAAAAACGTTACAATGGGACCCTATGGAAAATTAATTGTGGTGTGAGACGTTAAGAAAGAGCTGCAGAATGGGTATCTTTTATTCGTTATTCTTAAGGCATTGCGCTTTAGAGCTGCAGAACGGCATTTTCATCCGTCATCTCTAAGGTATTGCGCTTTAGAGCTGCAGAACGGGTATCTTTCATCCTTTAATGCTAAGGCATTGCGCTTTAGAGTTGCAGAACAGGTATCTTTCATCATTCATCTCTAATGCCTTGCAATTTAAAGCTTCAGAATGGGAATTTCCATCATTCATCTCTAAGCCCTTGCGCTTTAGAGCTGAAGAACGGGTATCTTACATCCTTCACCTCTAAGCATTGTTTGTGTATCTGTGAACGTTTCAGACATGTTAGGACACAGTTAACACGGTTATTTAGAAATCCCGTCTGTGTATGTATAGTTACTTCAAGTTATCTTCAAATTGAAGGAATTAGCTGAAATTTTACTTGATATCATGTTTAACTGAAAATTAACTATATTTTCAAAACCAATACAGGTATAAGCATACTTTTAGCTTTATTTTACAGCTATTGGCTTGTAAAACAAACACACATATCAATGAAGACAGACTACTTTGAAAAAATGTCAAAATTAAAGCGAAAGACTGATACTTTTCATGGAAATTCAAAATTTTGACGGGTAACCCTTAGTTTGAGTTTATTATTTTCAGCATTTTTCTTAATAATCATTTCTTAAAGATCATTTTTATGCTATATTCAGATGTAGAGATGCCTTTTCGTGTATATTTGAAAGTTTCAGACATAGCTGAGCACAAATGACCAGGAAAATGCAAAATCCTTATCACTACTGTAGATTTTCAAAATATTAAAGGTACTCCGCCTGAATTTCGACCAATACCCTAGGTCACTAAAACTTGAATAATTTGAAAAGCAATAAACATGGAATCAAAATGTTAGCACTTTTCAGCGTGTAATTGATTTGTATACATGTTCAATAATTATTGAGGTGATCATTAGAAAAAAAATCACCTTAAGGACTCACAACACTATTATCTCCCTTGAATACTCCTGCCCTACAGATGAAGGAGGTAGATAAAAAAACAAGTTCGCTTTTCTACATTTTACAGGATACATTGATTTATCTTTACCAGGTTCTAAATCTACAGCATTTTAGGAAGAGATCACAGAAAAATGCATGTTGATATAAGATTTCTAGCTAATTCTGCCTCATTTTACACATCATGGGTCTAATCTCCACGGGGTTGTATTTTTGTCTACATTTTGATAGGTGTCACGCAAACATGAAATTAAAAAAAGGTCAATCTGGTAAATATTTGTTAAAAGTTAATATACATACAGATATTGGATCAATGAAGAATTTAAGCATAAATACATGTTGCAAAATCTTTTTTATCTCTATGCCACGAACAAAAACGTTACAATTGGACCCTATGGAAAATTAATTGTGGTGTGAGACGTTAAGAAAGAGCCGCAGAATGGGTATCTTTTATTCGTTATTCTTAAGGCATTGCGCTTTAGAGCTGCAGAATGGCATTTTCATCCGTCATCTCTAAGGTATTGCGCTTTAGAGCTGCAGAACGGGTATCTTTCATCCTTTAATGCTAAGGCATTGCGCTTTAGAGCTGCAGAACAGGTATCTTTCATCATTCATCTCTAATGCCTTGCAATTTAAAGCTTCAGAATGGGAATTTCCATCATTCATCTCTAAGCCCTTGCGCTTTAGAGCTGCAGAACGGGTATCTTACATCCTTCACCTCTAAGCATTGTTTGTGTATCTGTGAACGTTTCAGACATGTTAGGACACAGTTAACACGGTTATTTAGAAATCCCGTCTGTGTATGTATAGTTACTTCAAGTTATCTTCAAATTGCAGGAATTAGCTGAAATTTTACTTGATATCATATTTAATTGAAAATTAACTATATTTTCAAAACCAATACAGGTATAACCATAATTTTAGCTTTATTTTACAGCTATTGGCTTGTAAAACAAACACACATATCAATGAAGACAGACTACCTTGAAAAAATGTCAAAATTAAAGCGAAAGACTGATACTTTTCCTGGAAATTCAAAATTTTGACGGGTAACCCTTAGTTTGAGTTTATTATTTTCAGCATTTTTCTTAATAATCATTTCTTAAAGATCATTTTTATGCTATATTCAGATGTAGAGATGCCTTTTCGTGTATATTTGAAAGTTTCAGACATAGCTGAGCACAAATGACCAGGAAAATGCAAAATGCTTATCACTACTGTAGATTTTCAAAATATTAAAGGTACTCCGCCTGAATTTCGACCAATACCCTAGGTCACTAAAACTTGAATAATTTGAAAAGCAATAAACATGGAATCAAAATGTTAGCACTTTTCAGCGTGTAATTGATTTGTATACATGTTCAATTATTATTGAGGTGATCATTAGAAAAAAAAATCACCTTAAGAAAGAGCTGCAGAATGGGTATCTTTTATTCGTTATTCTGAAGGCATTGCGCTTTAGAGCTGCAGAATGGCATTTTCATCCGTCATCTCTAAGGTATTGTGCTTTAGAGCTGCAGAACGGGTATCTTTCATCCTTTAATGCTAAGGCATTGCGCTTTAGAGCTGCAGAACAGGTATCTTTCATCATTCATCTCTAATGCCTTGCAATTTAAAGCTTCAGAATGGGAATTTCCATCATTCATCTCTAAGCCCTTGCGCTTTAGAGCTGAAGAACGGGTATCTTACATCCTTCACCTCTAAGCATTGTTTGTGTATCTGTGAACGTTTCAGACATGTTAGGACACAGTTAACACGGTTATTTAGAAATCCCGTCTGTGTATGTATAGTTACTTCAAGTTATCTTCAAATTGAAGGAATTAGCTGAAATTTTACTTGATATCATGTTTAACTGAAAATTAACTATATTTTCAAAACCAATACAGGTATAAGCATAATTTTAGCAGCTATTGGCTTGTAAAACAAACACACATATCAATGAAGACAGACTACTTTGAAAAAATGTCAAAATTAAAGCGAAAGACTGATACTTTTCCTGGAAATTCAAAAGTTTGACGGGTAACCCTTAGTTTGAGTTTATTATTTTCAGCATTTTTCTTAATAATCATTTCTTAAAGATCATTTTTATGCTATATTCAGATGTAGAGATGCCTTTTCGTGTATATTTGAAAGTTTCAGACATAGCTGAGCACAAATGACCAGGAAAATGCAAAATCCTTATCACTACTGTAGATTTTCAAAATATTAAAGGTACTCCGCCTGACTTTCGACCAATACCCTAGGTCACTAAAACTTGAATAATTTGAAAAGCAATAAACATGGAATCAAAATGTTAGCACTTTTCAGCGTGTAATTGATTTGTATACATGTTCAATACTTATTGAGGTGATCATTAGGAAAAAAATCACCTTAAGGACTCACAACACTATTATCTCCCTTGAATAATCCTGCCCTACAGATGAAGGAGGTAGATAAAAAAAACAAGTTCGCTTTTCTACATTTTACAGGATACATTGATTTATCTTTACCAGGTTCTAAATCTACAGCATTTTAGGAAGAGATCACAGAAAAATGCATGTTGATATAAGATTTCTAGCTAATTCTGCCTCATTTTACACATCATGGGTCTAATCTCCACGGGGTTGTATTTTTGTCTACATTTTGATAGGTGTCACGCAAACATGAAATTAAAAAAAGTTCAATCTGGTAAATATTTGTTAAAAGTTAATAACATACAGATATTGGATCAATGAAGAATTTAAGCATAAATACATATTGCAAAATCTTTTTTATCTCTATGCCACGAACAAACACGTTACAATGGGACCCTATGGAAAATTAATTGTGGTGTGAGACGTTAAGAAAGAGCTGCAGAATGGGTATCTTTTATTCGTTATTCTTAAGGCATTGCGCTTTAGAGCTGCAGAATGGCATTTTCATCCGTCATCTCTAAGGTATTGCGCTTTAGAGCTGCAGAACGGGTATCTTTCATCCTTTAATGCTAAGGCATTGCGCTTTAGAGCTGCAGAACAGGTATCTTTCATCATTCATCTCTAATGCCTTGCAATTTAAAGCTTCAGAATGGGAATTTCCATCATTCATCTCTAAGCCCTTGCGCTTTAGAGCTGAAGAACGGGTATCTTACATCCTTCACCTCTAAGCATTGTTTGTGTATCTGTGAACGTATCAGACATGTTAGGACACAGTTAACACGGTTATTTAGAAATCCCGTCTGTGTATGTATAGTTACTTCAAGTTATCTTCAAATTGCAGGAATTAGCTGAAATTTTACTTGATATCATGTTTAACTGAAAATTAACTATATTTTCAAAACCAATACAGGTATAAGCATAATTTTAGCTTTATTTTACAGCTATTGGCTTGTAAAACAAACACACATATCCATAAAGACAGACTACTTTGAAAAAATGTCAAAATTAAAGCGAAAGACTGATACTTTTCCTGGAAATTCAAACTTTTGACGGGTAACCCTTAGTTTGAGTTTATTATTTTCAGCATTTTTCTTAATAATCATTTCTTAAAGATCATTTTTATGCTATATTCAGATGTAGAGATGCCTTTTCGTGTATATTTGAAAGTTTCAGACATAGCTGAGCACAAATGACCAGGAAAATGCAAAATCCTTATCACTACTGTAGATTTTCAAAATATTAAAGGTACTCCGCCTGAATTTCGACCAATACCCTAGGTCACTAAAACTTGAATAATTTGAAAAGCAATAAACATGGAATCAAAATTTTAGCACTTTTCAGCGTGTAATTGATTTGTATACATGTTCAATACTTATTGAGGTGATCATTAGAAAAAAATCACCTTAAGGACTCACAACACTATTATCTCCCTTGAATAATCCTGCCCTACAGATGAAGGAGGTAGATAAAAAAAACAAGTTCGCTTTTCTACATTTTACAGGATACATTGATTTATCTTTACCAGGTTCTAAATCTACAGCATTTTAGGAAGAGATCACAGAAAAATGCATGTTGATATAAGATTTCTAGCTAATTCTGCCTCATTTTACACATCATGGGTCTAATCTCCACGGGGTTGTATTTTTGTCTACATTTTGATAGGTGTCACGCAAACATGAAATTAAAAAAAGTTCAATCTGGTAAATATTTGTTAAAAGTTAATAACATACAGATATTGGATCAATGAAGAATTTAAGCATAAATACATATTGCAAAATCTTTTTTATCTCTATGCCACGAACAAAAACGTTACAATGGGACCCTATGGAAAATTAATTGTGGTGTGAGACGTTAAGAAAGAGCTGCAGAATGGGTATCTTTTATTCGTTATTCTTAAGGCATTGCGCTTTAGAGCTGCAGAACGGCATTTTCATCCGTCATCTCTAAGGTATTGCGCTTTAGAGCTGCAGAACGGGTATCTTTCATCCTTTAATGCTAAGGCATTGCGCTTTAGAGCTGCAGAACAGGTATCTTTCATCATTCATCTCTAATGCCTTGCAATTTAAAGATTCAGAATGGGAATTTCCATCATTCATCTCTAAGCCCTTGCGCTTTAGAGCTGAAGAACGGGTATCTTACATCCTTCACCTCTAAGCATTGTTTGTGTATCTGTGAACGTTTCAGACATGTTAGGACACAGTTAACACGGTTATTTAGAAATCCCGTCTGTGTATGTATAGTTACTTCAAGTTATCTTCAAATTGAAGGAATTAGCTGAAATTTTACTTGATATCATGTTTAACTGAAAATTAACTATATTTTCAAAACCAATACAGGTATAAGCATACTTTTAGCTTTATTTTACAGCTATTGGCTTGTAAAACAAACACACATATCAATGAAGACAGACTACTTTGAAAAAATGTCAAAATTAAAGCGAAAGACTGATACTTTTCATGGAAATTCAAAATTTTGACGGGTAACCCTTAGTTTGAGTTTATTATTTTCAGCATTTTTCTTAATAATCATTTCTTATGGATCATTTTTATGCTATATTCAGATGTAGAGATGCCTTTTCGTGTATATTTGAAAGTTTCAGACATAGCTGAGCACAAATGACCAGGAAAATGCAAAATCCTTATCACTACTGTAGATTTTCAAAATATTAAAGGTACTCCGCCTGAATTTCGACCAATACCCTAGGTCACTAAAACTTGAATAATTTGAAAAGCAATAAACATGGAATCAAAATTTTAGCACTTTTCAGCGTGTAATTGATTTGTATACATGTTCAATTATTATTGAGGTGATCATTAGAAAAAAAAATCACCTTAAGAAAGAGCTGCAGAATGGGTATCTTTTATTCGTTATTCTTAAGGCATTGCGCTTTAGAGCTGCAGAATGGCATTTTCATCCGTCATCTCTAAGGTATTGCGCTTTAGAGCTGCAGAACGGGTATCTTTCATCCTTTAATGCTAAGGCATTGTGCTTTAGAGCTGCAGAACAGGTATCTTTCATCATTCATCTCTAATGCCTTGCAATTTAAAGCTTCAGAATGGGAATTTCCATCATTCATCTCTAAGCCCTTGCGCTTTAGAGCTGCAGAACGGGTATCTTACATCCTTCACCTCTAAGCATTGTTTGTGTATCTGTGAACGTTTCAGACATGTTAGGACACAGTTAACACGGTTATTTAGAAATCCCGTCTGTGTATGTATAGTTACTTCAAGTTATCTTCAAAATGCAGGAATTAGCTGAAATTTTACTTGATATCATGTTTAACTGAAAATTAACTATATTTTCAAAACCAATACAGGTATAAGCATACTTTTAGCTTTATTTTACAGCTATTGGCTTGTAAAACAAACACACATATCAATGAAGACAGACTACTTTGAAAAAATGTCAAAATTAAAGCGAAAGACTGATACTTTTCCTGGAAATTCAAACTTTTGACGGGTAACCCTTAGTTTGAGTTTATTATTTTCAGCATTTTTCTTAATAATCATTTCTTAAAGATCATTTTTATGCTATATTCAGATGTAGAGATGCCTTTTCGTGTATATTTGAAAGTTTCAGACATAGCTGAGCACAAATGACCAGGAAAATGCAAAATCCTTATCACTACTGTAGATTTTCAAAATATTAAAGGTACTCCGCCTGAATTTCGACCAATACCCTAGGTCACTAAAACTTGAATAATTTGAAAAGCAATAAACATGGAATCAAAATTTTAGCACTTTTCAGCGTGTAATTGATTTGTATACATGTTCAATAATTATTGAGGTGATCATTAGAAAAAAAATCACCTTAAGGACTCACAACACTATTATCTCCCTTGAATACTCCTGCCCTACAGATGAAGGAGGTAGATAAAAAAACAAGTTCGCTTTTCTACATTTTACAGGATACATTGATTTATCTTTACCAGGTTCTAAATCTACAGCATTTTAGGAAGAGATCACAGAAAAATGCATGTTGATATAAGATTTCAAGCTAATTCTGCCTCATTTTACACATCATGGGTCTAATCTCCACGGGGTTGTATTTTTGTCTACATTTTGATAGGTGTCACGCAAACATGAAATTAAAAAAAGTTCAATCTGGTAAATATTTGTTAAAAGTTAATAACATACAGATATTGGATCAATGAAGAATTTAAGCATAAATACATATTGCAAAATCTTTTTTATCTCTATGCCACGAACAAAAACGTTACAATGGGACCCTATGGAAAATTAATTGTGGTGTGAGACGTTAAGAAAGAGCTGCAGAATGGGTATCTTTTATTCGTTATTCTTAAGGCATTGCGCTTTAGAGCTGCAGAATGGCATTTTCATCCGTCATCTCTAAGGTATTGCGCTTTAGAGCTGCAGAACGGGTATCTTTCATCCTTTAATGCTAAGGCATTGCGCTTTAGAGCTGCAGAACAGGTATCTTTCATCATTCATCTCTAATGCCTTGCAATTTAAAGCTTCAGAATGGGAATTTCCATCATTCATCTCTAAGCCCTTGCGCTTTAGAGCTGCAGAACGGGTATCTTACATCCTTCACCTCTAAGCATTGTTTGTGTATCTGTGAACGTTTCAGACATGTTAGGACACAGTTAACACGGTTATTTAGAAATCCCGTCTGTGTATGTATAGTTACTTCAAGTTATCTTCAAATTGGAGGAATTAGCTGAAATTTTACTTGATATCATATTTAATTGAAAATTAACTATATTTTCAAAACCAATACAGGTATAACCATAATTTTAGCTTTATTTTACAGCTATTGGCTTGTAAAACAAACACACATATCAATGAAGACAGACTACCTTGAAAAAATGTCAAAATTAAAGCGAAAGACTGATACTTTTCCTGGAAATTCAAAATTTTGACGGGTAACCCTTAGTTTGAGTTTATTATTTTCAGCATTTTTCTTAATAATCATTTCTTAAAGATCATTTTTATGCTATATTCAGATGTAGAGATGCCTTTTCGTGTATATTTGAAAGTTTCAGACATAGCTGAGCACAAATGACCAGGAAAAATGCAAAATCCTTATCACTACTGTAGATTTTCAAAATATTAAAGGTACTCCGCCTGAATTTCGACCAATACCCTAGGTCACTAAAACTTGAATAATTTGAAAAGCAATAAACATGGAATCAAAATGTTAGCACTTTTCAGCGTGTAATTGA
>JAWPHD010013808.1:0-65595 GCA_037043455.1 Cyrtodaria siliqua | reverse complement strand
TTTTGTGTTCATGATTTCTTAAGGTAATCAAATATTTCAGGCATACAAACTGCGTGAGCCCTACTGTCGGTAAAATTACCTGCCATAAAAATATATTGTTACAGATAGGTCCTGACCTGAAATAATTTTTTTTTTTCATTTCAGCAGTTCTGTGTATTTTGTGTTTGTATTTTTTTCAGGTAATACAAGATTTGGTGATTCTGATAACGGAAGTATCAGATTTATTGTTGTTTTTTTGTGTTATTTTCATCGATTAACGCTTAATTTTACAGGAGATTTGATTTTCCGGTTATCTGTTAGTTATTTCGACAGATTACCCATAAAATTATCTGCTCTTAGTTGTTTTTTTGTACAGATAGTCTTTTTCAGATCTTCCAGACTACAACGTATCCTTTTCAATATATAGTAGTTAGGATTCTGGTATCCTTTAAGAACATTTGTTAATTTATTGTTGTGTATTACCCTTGCTTTAACACACTTAGTATATATTGCTTCCTCATGGCCAGTAATAAGTTAACATCAGAAGAACAGGCTTTATATGATCGCCTACAGGCTACAGGGAAATTTGACATCCACCCAAAGCTGGATGTATCAGCTATTCCCAAGATACCAGTGCCTAACATTCATTTTGGTGCTGGCATGGGACGCGGAGCCCTCGCGTTCACCTCTACTCCAGCCGCAGACAAGACAGTCTTCAACCAAGGAGACCATTCTACTTCTAGGGGTCACAGTTTCTACTTACATCCCGAAGCTGTCATTGTTTTCAGGCGACTCGGAGACACCTGCGAAAGGCGAGGTTACTTACCTGGAATGGCGCTTCGAGGTCACTTGCCTCTTGTCAGATCAGAGGTTACCCCACCCTCTCTTCTACAGGCCATTCACCGTCCTTGCGCGGTACAGCACGACGCATCAGGATACCACTTGGAGAACAGGCCACAACAGAGGAGATACTGGACAAGATGGACGCCATGTTTGGAGACTCTGCATCTAGGGGGATGGTAATGCAAGAATTTTTTTAATGCAGTCCAGAAGCCAGATGAGTCCATCACTGCATATAGTTGCAGACTTGAAACCATCTTTGAGACGGCTAGCAAGATGAAGAAGCTGGGCGAAGAGTCCAAGAATGAGTTCCTTTTGCACAAGTTTTGGACTGGCCTACGTTCTGACCCGCTGAAGTCACAGACTCGGCACAAGTACGACACCATTAGCTCGTTTCAAGAACTGGTCAAGGAGATACGCAAGGTGGACCGCGAGATCAACATGACTCCGACCTACCCAAATTTTCAGCATGCCACTTCAGCAAAGACACAGGCGTTTGTCTCCAAGCAGGCCAAGCAGAGTGCCATTACTGTTGATGCAGAAGCCAGATTGGACAGCAAGATCGATACCTTGCAGAAAGACGTCAGACAGGATCTGTCGAATATTGAAAAACGTCTCCAAGATCAGATGCAGACCAATTTCAACAACATCTTCCAGAGGTTGGACAGTCAGATTCCTGGTCATAACGTCTACACCAGCCAGCAACCATACTACAGCCAAAGAGGTAGTGGGCGTGGTAGTGGTCGTGGTGGTGGTGGTGGTGGTCGTGGAGCTCCATCGACTTACTACAGCAACACAGGTAACAACGGTCACCCAAAAGCCTAACCGCCTCTGTTATGGGCCATACAGAGGCTGGTGAATACAAAGGCCAAACCATTTATGACAGATTAGTAGGGGTATCTAATGAAGGACCTGTCTTCATCCAGAACCAGAAGTTTACTGGACTAGTAGACAGTGGTAGTCAGGTTACCGCGATCAGTCAGCAGAGTTACCTCTCTTTGACTGACAGACCCCAGCTTTTACCGTTAGACAAGCTCGGTCTTCAGCTTTCTACTGCAGATGGAAGCCATCTTCCTTACTTAGGATACATAGAAAGCACCCTGTCCGTACCATTTCTTTCTACTTTCACTTTCGATATCCCTATTCTGATCATCCCCGATAACGACTTCAACAATACTGTTCCAGTGATCATCGGTACCAACGTTATTCGCCGCTGTAAGGATTTAGCCGCGACACAGTCGTTGAACACGGACGAGATACCACCCGAGTGGCAGAGCGCCATAAACTCTCTACCTTCTACGTCTTTCATAGCCAGACTCGGTAGAAAGAGATCTTTTACAGTTCCAGCTTTACAGACTAGTACTATCAACTGTTCAGCCAGGAACATCGATCACAACATCTCGGAGGTGGTTACTGAGAACATTGATGAACAAGAGACCGGATTCACGGTATGCCCCAGAGTTGTTCGGCTTCCTCAACATGGTTCCTGCGCTAAGATATCGGTGAAGGTCTGCAACATGACTGCCAAGGACATAGTTTTCAGACCGAAGTCAGCCATTTGCCAACTTAGTGAGGTCAAGGTCATTGACAACCTGACGTCGGAATGCCCAGATCAGCATGACAACAACAAGAAGGAACCCCTTGAAGACTTGGGTGTTAAGATAGACACTTCTATATTGACCCCTGAGCAACTTCTTCGAGTACACCAAATGCTAGGGAACTGGCACCATATATTCTCTAAGGGATCCACTGATATTGGCCGTACCCATCTACTGGAACACAAAATCCATCTAGAGGACACTACTCCTTTTAAAATCCCATACAGAAAAATCCCACCAGCGATGTATGAAGAAGTGAGGCAGCACATCAGGGAAATGCTCGATGCCGGTGTGATAAGAGAGTCTGAGTCGCCATACTCCAGTAATGTAGTCCTTATCCGGAAAAAAGACGGATCTCTCAGATTCTGCATAGACTGGCGCCAACTGAACTCGAAAACACGCAAGGATGCCTACATGTTGCCCCGTTTCGACGATACCGTAGACTCCCTTGGCGGTTCGAAGTACTTTTCGAAGCTTGATCTTCGATCCGGCTACTGGAACGTCAGCATGGCTGAGGAAGATAAACAGAAGACCGCTTTTTCAGTAGGAATTCTGGGATTCTACGAGTTCAACAGAATGTGATTCGGATTAGTAAACGCTGGAGCTACGTTCCAGCGATTGATGGAGAAATGCATGGGTGAACTGCACCTTCGTGAATGTTTAATCTTTTTGGATGATATCCTTATTTTCTCCAAGACATTTGAGGAGCACATACAGCGCCTAGAAGCAGTATTCAGCAAACTATCTCAACATGGGCTGAAACCCAACCATCAAAATGTGAATTATTCATGTCATCAGTCATCTATCTTGGTCACCAAATTGATGAATATGGAATTCACACAGACCCCGGAAAAACATCTGCACTTTGGGACTGGCCAGCACCTACCAACATCAAGGAGCTACGCCAATTTCTTGGTTTCTCCGGCTATTACCGTCGTTTTGTGGAAGGCTACGCCAAGATAGCAGAATCACTTAACGCTTTGCTACAGGGTCACTGCACCAACAAAACAGTTGGATCCAAGAAAAAGAAGAAGCCTGTTGTACCATGGACTTGGGGAGAAGTCGAACAGAGAGCCTTCGACCTACTTAAGGAGAAACTCACTTCCCCGCCTGTCTTGGGCTATGCAAACTATTCCCTACCCTTTACAGTACATGTTGATGCTTCTGGTAGTGGATTAGGTGCCATTCTTTATTAACAACAAGAAGACAAACAGCGAGTCAATGGTTATGCTAGCAGAGGACTCCGGCCTAGCGAGAAGAAGTATCCAGCCCATAAATTGGAATTTCTTGCCTTGAAGTGGGCCATTACAGACAAGTTCAGTGACTACCTCACAGGGAATTTTTTCACCATATACACGGACAAAAATCCCTTAACTTACGTCTTGTCAACTGCCAAACTAGATGCTACAGGTCACAGATGGATTGCCGCTCTGGCCAATTATCAGTTTGATATCATATACACACAGGAAAGACCAACATTGATGCAGATTTTTTGTCAAGCCGCCCAGACGCCTCAGCGGATGTGGTACAAACTGTCGTTAGTGCTGCACTGACTTTCACACCCCTTGTCGAGAGTGTCACGTCTGGAGATCCTCCACCTGCGGCCGAGGAGGAGTATATCCAGTCTGACCACTTCAATAAGATTTCATGGGAGAACGAACAAAGAGCAGACAGTACCATAAGCAGAGTCATTGACCTCATCAGAAGTGATTTCCACCCAAGGGAGGAAGAACTACGGCAAGAACCGTCTGACGTACAGAAGCTGTTGAGAGAGTGGAACCGTCTCCACCTTGACAACAATATCCTGTACAGAACCACTTCTGTTGATGGCCAAGAAACCACACAGCTCGTCCTTCCAGCGCAGTACCACCAGCTCTCCTTGAAGGGAATCCATGACGATGTGGGCCATCAAGGAATTGAGAAGACCCTCTGGCTTGCCAGACAGCGGTTTTATTGGCCTGGAATGGAGAAATACATCAACGAGTATGTTAGACATTGTGGGCGCTGCATAAGAAGGAAGTCACCAGAGAAGGTCGCAGAGTTAGTTCCCATCAAAACGTCACGTCCGATGGAGCTGGTCTGTATGGACTTTTTATCTCTGGAATTATCCAAAGGCGGATATGAAAATATTCTCGTCATCACAGACCACTTTACTAGATTTGCCCAAGCTATACCCTGCCGAAACCAGACGGCTCAGACAACGGCAAAGGCACTCTATGAAAAGTTCATCAAATTCTATTCCTTCCCAGAACGTCTCCACAGCGACCAAGGCAGGAATTTTGAAAGCAAGATTATACGTGAGCTTTGCAAAATAGCCGGCGTTGCGAAGTCACGTACTACCCCATACCATCCCATGGGAAACGGTTCCTGCGAGCGCATGAACCAGACACTTCTGAAAATGTTAGGAACTTTGGAAGAAGACCAGAAGAAAGATTGGAAAAGCTATGTTGGACCATTAGTTCAAGCTTATAATGCCACAAGGAGCGACGCAACAGGGTTTTCCCCGCATTACCTGATGTTTGGCTGGCACCTGAGACTAGCCGTCGATGCCTTCTTAGGCACTGTGCCAGACACCATCAGCCCAGACCAACAGACTTATCCTCAGAAGATCAAGCAACGTCTACAGTTTGCCTACAAGGTTGCTGCTGACAACGCTATAAAGAGTGCAGCTAAGGGCAAACAGCTCTATGACCGCAAGGCCACTGCCTCAAAGATCGAGAAGGGGGATAGAGTTTTGGTCTAACGCGTGGGATTTACTGGGAAGCACAAACTGGCAGACCTGTGGGAACAGATTCCTTACACTGTGAAAGAAATCCCAAACGAGGACATTCCGGTCTATCGCGTGAAGAGGGAGGATGGTCAAGGACCTAGCAGGACGCTGCATAGAAACATGCTGCTTCAGTTTACATCACTACCAGCAGCAGAACCCTCAAACATAACTACAGAGTCGCAGCGAAATCGCGAGATTTCGCAAAAGACTTCAGACATGCCAGTGCTCGCTAAACCCAAGTCCAAGCCCAAACAGCCCGATGATCGTACATCTTCATCGCCTAGCTCAGACTCAGACACAGATACCGTTTATAGGATACCGCAACTCAGGAGAGCTTGCAAGTTATACCGATCCAACGAAAACAGAGATGCAAGAACCCCATCCCGTCGACAATCGACCAGTTTTTCTACTCTTTCAGAACCTTCACCGGTCCCTGAAGTATCTAGGAATAGACCAGTAGAAAATGCCAGTGCTCGGACGGATGAAAGTACTCGGATGGATGCCAGTACCAGGACGGATGCCAGTACTTGGACGGATGCCAGTATTAGGACGGATGTAAGTACTCCGCTGGATGCCATGCCATCCAATATCTCCGATAGTCAGTTGGATTTACACGCCACTCACGACACAGCAGTAACACCAGGAAGTTTGTATCATGACGACTCCAGTGTGTCTAACATAACTTATGCTCAGCCGGATGCCGTACCAGGTGTACTTCTGCCGGATGCCAATCCAGCATCCCCAGTGCAGCAACCTACGGAACCTGTTCAGGCCGCTCGACCAACCAGGATAAGGAAACAGCCTGACAGATATGGGCAATGGGTTATGCCGCTATTAGTTGATGTTGGCACAATGACCGATGAAAGAGCTACAGTGATTAACACTTTAGAAGTGTTTGTTTAATTTAATGTATTTTTTTACACAGGAGAAAAGCAGCAGATTTGACCAGTACTTTTCATGCAGTTAAATTCATGTTTGCTGTTTCATGGAAAAGTCATTTACAGGACATTTTTAGGATTAAAAATGTTTGAATTACTCTTTTCAGTAATTGATAGTTGCAAAACTATTCATTTTATTTTGCTGAATTCAGAGTTGTGTAATTGTATTTATACCATTACGATAACTTATTTTGTTACTCATGTTTTTATGCATATTATATATATATATAAAAAAAATATAAAAAAAAATAACAGGTTTAGTGTGGTTGTGCTGCGACTGTGTGCGGACGTGCTTTGTGGATGTCTTATGTTTGTCTTTTGTTTCAGATTTTAATCAGTAAGTTTATCAATTTATTTTAAAGCAAGGGAGTATGTTAACCTGTCTTCATATTCACTTTAACCGATATTGCATCAACATAGTTGACCACAGTGCTTTAAAGTTACAGGTGACTGGTTTTCCAGGTATATGAAGAGGCCAAATCATAATATTGATATTCCCACTATTTACAAATGTACATGAATGAATTGTATATAGATGTTGTGAGCATATTGTGATGTTGTATTGTAAACTGGTTTGTCTTGTTCAGTATGAGTGATTGATGGATGTTTGTTTTTCACAGTTCAATAACTTTGCACACTGAGATTCCCGCCTAATTCTGCAATTAACTTCACTCTTACAAAAGCAGTCGTATTGGGCAGAACTCATAATATTACTTAGAAGATAGTTTTGCATTCACCTCATAGTGAAAGCATTATTTTGGTTCCACAAACCCGGTAAGAATTGTTTACTGTTAATATATTATAATGATATGATATATTTACTACGCGTATTGTATTTAATGAAATTATATTTATCGGGTTGTATTTTATTTGAATTGATTGAATCTGTATTCTATAAGTCACTAACTATAGATAAATTGTTTCAGGTTGCTTACTATGATTAAAAGATGAAAACCTGCAAAACGGAATTTGGAAATAATTAAAACCCCAACTCCCGGCAAAAATGGCGATCCCGGACAGTCATCTATTGGATTTTTGAGCAACCGGGTGTGGTCACTAGAAGGGCGTGGACCAACAGAGGTTTCCAATGACCAGACGGGCCGACCAGAATGGTATTTAGGGTCCAGTCCATAGAATTACCAACGCTAATATCACCGAGGTTACGGTAGAAACACCATCCCGGATTTGATTATGCAGCTGTTAGATCTACGAGCGGTATACCATCCTATTCCCCACCCTTCCCTTTTTCTTTATCGCGCGCGTAAATAACAAACTCAGAGACTCTCTCACCAGAGCTCTTTAAAGTGCACTATAATATATACTGAAGCAGATATTCGGCCGTACGCAAGATCAGGACGGACAAGGTTGTGGTCAGTGAATCAGGAAGTCAGACATTTGGAACTGTTCGGATTGTGTTGTGACAGTGAAACATGTGTTGTATATTTATAAAATTTAATAGTGGATTTTAGGATATTTTAGATAAATGTGAGTACTTTTTATTGATTTTATAACATATTTTGACCAGTTCTGGTATTGTTATCTGTATGACAAAGTTGCCCCGGTGTTGTTTGCTTGACACATTATTTAGTAGGTCACGTAGAGGTTTTTCGTCAAAAAAAGTATTGTGAGTGTAATTTTGGGTTTAATTCAAGTGTTCTAGATTAAATTTTTGGTAACCTTACAGCGTATCACCTCCGTATTTTTGTTATTTTTGCAGTATTTGTTAAAAAAAATAAATAAAAAAAATAGCCTCGTTTTGAGATTGACCTTGTAATTCATAACATTGGTTTGTTTACATTTTTTTGTACTTTCGGTTTAGGTAATAGTTTACACCGGAACAAATTAGGGCCTATTGTGGGTTATTTTTACATAAATGTTAGCATTAGTTTAGTGTACCCTTGATCATTTGATTGATAAGTGGATTTGTAGATGTTTTGATACATTTTCATTTTGACTGAATGTTTTTGTTCAGTTATTGAGTGATATTGGTTTTTCTTGCAATTGCATTTCAAATCGGTTTCACCCATATTTCTTTTTATATGAGATGTGTATTAGATGAATAGAGATATTGACACAAATACGGGTTTAGATAGAGGTTGTCTTAGATTATAAGTGTTTAGTATAATTTAAGTGACAAAGTATAAGGATTAGTTGTGATAAGGTGCATATTAAGGCTCTATTCACTGACTTGTCTAACGTTTAGCATATCGTTATACTAACACCCTTTGATAATCATCACGGGAGAGTGTGTGTGTACTCGATACAGTATTCAGGTTATTTGTGTATATTATATGTGTTTATGTAGATGTTTCAATGTTATATGTTATATGTTTTGTGTTCATAATTTCTTAAGGTAATCAAATATTTCAGGCATACAAACTGCGTGAGCCCTACTGTCGGTAAAATTACCTGCCATATATTGTTACAGATAGGTCCTGACCTGAAATAATTATTTTTTTTCATTTCAGCAGTTCTGTGTATTTTGTGTTTGTATTTTTTTCAGGTAATACAAGATTTGGTGATTCTGATAACGGAAGTATCAGATTTCATCAAATTCTATTCCTTCCCAGAACGTCTCCACAGCGACCAAGGCAGGAATTTTGAAAGCAAGATTATACGTGAGCTTTGCAAAATAGCCGGCGTTGCGAAGTCACGTACTACCCCATACCATCCCATGGGAAACGGTTCCTGCGAGCGCATGAACCAGACACTTCTGAAAATGTTAGGAACTTTGGAAGAAGACCAGAAGAAAGATTGGAAAAGCTATGTTGGACCATTAGTTCAAGCTTATAATGCCACAAGGAGCGACGCAACAGGGTTTTCCCCGCATTACCTGATGTTTGGCTGGCACCCGAGACTAGCCGTCGATGCCTTCTTAGGCACTGTGCCAGACACCATCAGCCCAGACCAACAGACTTATCCTCAGAAGATCAAGCAACGTCTACAGTTTGCCTACAAGGTTGCTGCTGACAACGCTATAAAGAGTGCAGCTAAGGGCAAACAGCTCTATGACCGCAAGGCCACTGCCTCAAAGATCGAGAAGGGGGATAGAGTTTTGGTCAAACGCGTGGGATTTACTGGGAAGCACAAACTGGCAGACCGGTGGGAACAGATTCCTTACACTGTGAAAGAAATCCCAAACGAGGACAATCCGGTCTATCGCGTTTAGAGGGAGGATGGTCAAGGACCTAGCAGGACGCTGCATAGAAACATGCTGCTTCAGTTTACATCACTACCAGCAGCAGAACCCTCAAACATAACTACAGAGTCGCAGCGAAATCGCGAAATTTCGCAAAAGACTTCAGACATGCCAGTGCTCGCTAAACCCAAGTCCAAGCCCAAACAGCCCGATGATCGTACATCTTCATCGCCTAGCTCAGACTCAGACACAGATACCGTTTATAGGATACCGCAACTCAGGAGAGCTTGCAAGTTATACCGATCCAACGAAAACAGAGATGCAAGAACCCCATCCCGTCGACAATCGACCAGTTTTTCTACTCTTTCAGAACCTTCACCGGTCCCTGAAGTATCTAGGAATAGACCAGTAGAAAATGCCAGTGCTCGGACGGATGAAAGTACTCGGATGGATGCCAGTACCAGGACGGATGCCAGTACTTGGACGGATGCCAGTATTAGGACGGATGTAAGTACTCCGCTGGATGTCATGCCATCCAATATCTCCGATAGTCAGTTGGATTTACACGCCACTCACGACACAGCAGTAACACCAGGAAGTTTGTATCATGACGACTCCAGTGTGTCTAACATAACTTATGCTCAGCCGGATGCCGTACCAGGTGTACTTCTGCCGGATGCCAATCCAGCATCCCCAGTGCAGCAACCTACGGAACCTGTTCAGGCCGCTCGACCAACCAGGATAAGGAAACAGCCTGACAGATATGGGCAATGGGTTATGCCGCTATTAGTTGATGTTGGCACAATGACCGATGAAAGAGCTACAGTGATTAACACTTTAGAAGTGTTTGTTTAATTTAATGTATTTTTTTACACAGGAGAAAAGCAGCAGATTTGACCAGTACTTTTCATGCAGTTAAATTCATGTTTGCTGTTTCATGGAAAAGTCATTTACAGGACATTTTTAGGATTAAAAATGTTTGAATTACTCTTTTCAGTAATTGATAGTTGCAAAACTATTCATTTTATTTTGCTGAATTCAGAGTTGTGTAATTGTATTTATACCATTACGATAACTAATTTTGTTACTCATGTTTTTATGCATATTATATATATATATAAAAAAAATATAAAAAAAAATAACAGGTTTAGTGTGGTTGTGCTGCGACTGTGTGCGGACGTACTTTGTGGATGTCTTATGTTTGTCTTTTGTTTCAGATTTTAATCAGTAAGTTTATCAATTTATTTTAAAGCAAGGGAGTATGTTAACCTGTCTTCATATTCACTTTAACCGATATTGCATCAACATAGTTGACCACAGTGCTTTAAAGTTACAGGTGACTGGTTTTCCAGGTATATGAAGAGGCCAAATCATAATATTGATATTCCCACTATTTACAAATGTACATGAATGAATTGTATATAGATGTTGTGAGCATATTGTGATGTTGTATTGTAAACTGGTTTGTCTTGTTCAGTATGAGTGATTGATGGATGTTTGTTTTTCACAGTTCAATAACTTTGCACACTGAGATTCCCGCCTAATTCTGCAATTAACTTCACTCTTACAAAAGCAGTCATATTGGGCAGAACTCATACTATTACTTAGAAGATAGTTTTGCATTCACCTCATAGTGAAAGCATTATTTTGGTTCCACAAACCCGGTAAGAATTGTTTACTGTTAATATATTATAATGATATGATATATTTACTACGCGTATTGTATTTAATGAAATTATATTTATCGGGTTGTATTTTATTTGAATTGATTGAATCTGTATTCTATAAGTCACTAACTATAGATAAATTGTTTCAGGTTGCTTACTATGATTAAAAGATGAAAACCTGCAAAACGGAATTTGGAAATAATTAATGACTTATAGAATACAGATTCAATCCCCACATTGGCCACCATGTGTCACGGTTTATGGATATCTAACAGGTAGATTGATGTTGCATTGTCTGGCCGGTTAGCTCAGTCGGTAGAGCATCGGAACGGTAGTCCGAAGGTCCCGGGTTCGAGCCCCGGTCTGGCTGCACATTTTTCTAGTCCTGTGACATTTGGCGCCCAACGGGGGACCGTGACTGAGTAAACTTCGAGAAACATGCAAATGATTCTCTGTACCCACGGCAATTCGAGGACGAATTTCAGTCTGTAGGGGGAGTGTGTCACGGTTTATGGATATCTAACAGGTAGATTGATGTTGCATTGTCTGGCCGGTTAGCTCAGTCGGTAGAGCATCGGAACGGTAGTCCGAAGGTCCCGGGTTCGAGCCCCGGTCTGGCTGCACATTTTTCTAGTCCTGTGACAATGGCTTTCTAGGCTATTGCTTTTTTATATTTATAAATGCTGCCTTATTGTTTAGCGAATAGCTCATGGTAGGGATTTCTTTATTTACACTGTCCAGTTTTATTGCGATGACAGTAGGTTAAGTGTGAGGTTTGGTGCACCCTAGAACCTGGTTTTAAATCCCCAGCCGCCTTTTTTTGCCGCTGACCGTTTCAATGCGGTAGCCCAATTGTCAACCCTTTTTGTGTTTGTGACGTCATATGCCTTTATTCCTTGTTAACACTGCCATTCGTTGTTGTTGTTTTGCGTGTTTTTGAGTTTACTGTGTTCTGTGAAATCTGCGTTTCCTTCTCGACTTTTATATTATTTTTATAAATCAAACTAAATTCCTATTGGAACAGGTGAGTAAGTAGCTAAATCACCGTTTACATCTAATGTTTCTTTTATATAATCATCGATAATGGCATAACTATAATTTCCATTTTGGAAATTAATATCTTTCCAATCTTTTTCGTTATATACCTTATCGTTTTGTTATTAAAATCCTTACTAATGTTATTCCATCAGTAATTCATAGAAATAATCCGATCAAGTCCAATGCCATAATGTTTGATTTTGTCCAATATCAATGGTATATCAAATACAGTTGTATTGTTCTTGGTGTATTAGAGCTATTTGCTAATGCAGCTTTTTCCGATGATAATACATTTTTGTTTCATTATACATATTAGTAGATAAAGCTAACAAACTACCTAAATAAATAAAAGACTTAAAAAATTAGAAATTTTTCAAAATCAAAAGCGTCTGTAGTGCCTGCTTTTATTGTTGATCCGAAAAATAATTCTCTTCTTTCTGTGAGAAATACTTATTATGTTTGTTTTATTGTTCGTTTGTCATTTTCTAGTTTTGAATATAATGACTTTTTCTGTTCTGCATTACTAAGATATAAAGGAGATTTCTTGGTTTGGAGTGAATATAGGATTTATTTTCATCTGAAAGTGAGAAAACTTATATTTTCACGAATGCTTTAGCACGAGTATAAATATTTGAGTTTTCTCACTTCGAGATGAAAATAACTCCTATATTCACGACTAACCTAAAAATATTCCATTTATTTGATACTTAAAACCTCTTTCACAATATTTCTGCATTCACTAGGTTTCTACTTTGTCCTACTTTTGATTTTCGCACAAGAACACACCACAACTGTCACAACAGGTTGAACCGCTTTGAAATGTCGAACATTTTGTTTTGTGAGTTGGCGACGAATTATTTGGGAAATTCAGCATTCATATTTGGATTTTAATCACGGAAATATATTGAAACACATTTTAATACAGTTTTAAAATGAATTGAAGTGTTATGATGTTTAATTTCAAAACATCTAGTGCGTTTTTGGATTTGAACTGATTGACACGTGTGAGTGATGTGATCATTTGATGGATGACACCAAACAAGCAAGGAAACTTCAGATCAGCTATGGTGAGTTTATTTTCCAATCTAAGTAAATGTATAGCATATTATTATTGATTTTATAGAGATGGACTGTTTCAGTGCTTCTTTGAACCGAGAGTTTCGAACTCAATAAAGCCGAGTCTGCTACTTTTATCTCTTGTTTGTGTTTGTTGCTTCCAAGGGATCCACTTTTCAATATTTATTGACATTCACACGAGCGTTTGTTTAGTGCTGTGTGGCGGCCGTAAAAAGTCGTCCCGACTACAAATCAGTAGTGTTATAACTTACTGGTCCGTTGGGATCATCAAGCCCAATTGTTGTGGCTTTAAAGTAGAATATCGCTTAGGCGTGAGAGGTGTTGCACTTAACACTACCCTTCATGCATTACCCCCCAATAAAACCGAGTCTGCTACTTTTATCTCTTTTTTTGTGTTTGTTGCTTCCCAGGGATCCACTTTTCAATATGTATGGATTCCAAAAATGAGGACTGTGAACGGCCTACCTATTTTTATTGTATGATGAGATGCACCATCACACTTGCTGGAATTGAGAGAGAATGTAGGTTCTACCTGCAATTTAACCAGGATGATTGGGACGATCGACAGTAAACAACCACTGGACAGTAGTATTGCTACTGTTAATCAGTGAAAAGTCTACATCTTTTAGATCCTTCAAAGCATATTTAATTTCAAACTTGCTTAATATCTCAAAGCTTTCCATTTTATTCTTTTACGCCTTTGCAACAGATGACAGTTCGATGTTCAATAAATGATTAATTTCCCTTCATTATAAAGCTTTCATTGACCCTAGATTACTATAAAAACAAAGGGACATACATGATTTTTGTGTATTTTGCTTATTAATACTATCATCGTTTCCTCCCTCATTTTGAAAAAAAAAGTAGTTCCATTTGTTCAGGCAGTGAAAATATAAAACTGATATTGAATATAAGGTTTTATTTTAATCATAAATCCACTATTTCACTGTAAGTATTAGTTATGGAATGTCCATCGAGGCGTTACGAGAATGTATCACGAAATATAATTTGTTTCATGATATATCAGTAGGAACGCCACGGACCTATAACATATCAGTTCTGTTCGCATTTTAACTCCGCGAACATGGACTATTTCTTTGTATTTTACGGACTATTTTACGAATTTTCAATTAAAACAGACGCCATTTTTTTACACCCGAAATTGGGCGCGCTGCGTCGGCGAGCACTACGGGAACCTATGGAGTCTAACAACACGCGTACAGTGTTTCATACCGTAGATAATGTAAAAACTAATACCTTACCGGACGAAATAACGTCCCATTATGTGTCAACACAATTCAGTGTTGGTGACTGACAGGTCACCGTGACATAACTTGACACGTGAAATTGACATGTTGGTCAAATTGGATTTGGGATTACTGTCTGCTGCTAGAGGTCCATGATCAAGGTATTTGTTTTGTCATTAAAATGTGTTTGTTAATAAACAGTACACACCACTTTTAGATCGTACATATTTAGACATTAGCCAAATATAGTGCCTAAAAAAGTGGCGTATACTGTTTAATAGAAAGTTCATATTTTTCACTCCGATCTTTCCAGTAACTGGATGTACAGTAAACTGTAGAACGTTTCGTGGAATAAAACATTTACTAGTAGAAATGCTATCAATGCCCCCAGCACCCCGCTTCCACCCAAGTACGGTAGATTGGGGTGTGGGGGTAGATGGAACTTGCATACCGAAAACATGGAGGGAAAAGGAAACTAGAAACCCCCTCCACCCCACCCCCACCCCTCAGATGCATGAATGTAAATTGTTAGCGTTGTCTCTATATCGTTATGTTATTCCCATTTGCTCGCACATTCGTGAATACATAACCCGATACAATTACCATATGAAACAATGTAAACTGCCATAGACATTTGACTGAAATCGGTCAGATTCATATTTATGTACAGTAAAGTTTTGAGGCAAGGAAGTGATTTTGAATTGACATTTATTTACATTTATTACATACTTTCTGTTGCGAAATAAACAACGCAGTTTCGAGAAAGTACACTTCAAAAGCCTTTAAGGAGGTGGAGCTACTACGCTTGCCTCCAATGTGTCTCAAAAGAAATGACTATTCCATGGGCTGGAAATATGCTGTGAAAGTGGAACAATGATTTTAATGGATCTCCAGTTAGGCTACATTATATTTTACATGTATAATGAATGATGAGAGATGTTTTCATTACATTAACCGTGTTATTGAGCACAAGTAGTATCCATGCTTTATTTAATTTAGTTCTTCTTTTATCTTTTCTTTTTTAAATATGTTACATTATGTATAACAAAGGATAAACTATGTCTGTTTGATCATTGACATTGGATTGATGTTGTTTTCAGAAAGGCCTCAAATGTGAATCGTGACCTTGAGCAGCTCTAAGTGAATTGATACTGACGACTTCAGAATATCAAGCCGTATTAAATGCCATTGGATCATATGGAGGTGAGAGCCTTTTAAAAAATTGTTTGCACTTGTGTAGTTCTTTAAATGGAGCTTGTGTTATGCTTGCACGGTGCTGTTCAAAGTTAGAGTAAACAATGTTTTCAGTGATAATGCAGCGTGATTGTCATATGAGCTCATGTAAACTACATGTACTGGATACATGCGAAAACAAGTTGTGTTAAAGGTACACTAGGCAGTTTTTATTTGTTTAAAACCTCTGGAGTTCGGTTAATTTTTCTGCATAGTTTGCATTTGTGCATCATAAATATTTATTAGAATAGTTCAGAAGAAATTGTTTTACACATTACTTACTGTTGATAATAGTGCACCTATAATATATTTGATACAATAACGAAGACAAAAATAACTTTTAATGCAAGCAGGTTTAAATTTAAAATGTTACAAGGTTAACAAATGGAGATGCTAATGTTAAAGCTTGATAAATACTTCAAGATTGCCGTGTGTCCCTTTAACATCAACTAATTACAATATGATTATGGTCTATGTGATGGGTCCCCAATTTATTAAAGGGACACAGAGCAAATTTCTAATCTTGTGTCTGTTTTACACATTTTCACATCAGAACAGACCACACATTCTCAACTGCCCTATTTTATCATGTTTTATTTCTAAAACTAGGGGCATCACCAGGTTTTGAGAGAGAAAATAAATAGTTGTATATTAATGTTTTCTCCCCATGTTGATGTGCCATTTACTCAGTTTTGGTCAAGGGACGTTTATAGCATATCGGCTTTGAATCCAGTGAACACGGATTCAATTCTTACTGGCGCCACTGGGTTACTTCGATGTGTCCTGCTAGCCCCGTTCGTCTGATGGGAACGTAAACCGGATGGTCCTTTTATCGGAGTCTGTCCTACAAGCACGTTAAAGAACCATAGGTATCTAATCGGTAACAAGCGTAGGGCAGGGTTCCTGAATGCCTATGTATATTTCCTCCTCTCTTTGGGGCGGCTCGAAATAACCTAAACAACGTGTTGATGAGGCGTTAAACAATAATTAAATTGTAAATAAAGTATACATATGAACTAACATATTGTCTTTATAAGTATGTCTTCCACCACAAAGTGGTAGGTGAGACAGATTATATTTGGCCTTTCCGTTCGTCCGTCACAAATCTTGTCTGCGCTACTTGTTGGATTTTGACGAAACTTTGTACGAAGCATCAGTATGTGCATATCAAATATTGAAGGTCAAGGGCTCCGTGACCCAATAATGATTATGAAAAACCTTGTCTGCACTGTCCACTTCCCCAGAAGCAAAATTCATGGTTTGAGTGCATTTGGTGAGAGAATGATGCCTTTTGATTTTGAGGTCATTAGGTCAAAGGTCATTGTCACCGTGACATGATAATGTAAAATATTGTAAACTTAAGTCCACTTTCCCTAAAGCAAATCTCATGAATGATTTTGAGGTTAATAGGTCAAAGGTCAATATCACCCTGATATATTCAAACGTCATGGTTTGACTGCCTTTGGTAAGAGTATGATCCCTATTAATATTGAGGTCAATAAATCTGAGGTCAACGCCACAGTGACTTGATCATGAAAAATCGTGTCCGCAATCAAACTCTTTATTACATTCAGAAGCTAATTTCATAAAACTTCATACTTCCACTGCCTTTGGTGAAATGATAATCCCTGTTTATTTTGAAGTCAGTACTTGAAAGGTCCGTTACTATGAACGGAAAAAGAAAAGTATTGCCCACACAGTTTTTCCTCTTACCTAAAGCAAATTTCATGAAACTTCATTGGTGGACAGTGGAAAGAGGATGATCGTTTGATTTTTAGGTAAAAGGTCAAGTCCACTATCCAAGGATAAGCATTTGTTACAACACACATGTTATAATATTAATGGTATAATATATGAATATTTTCTTGCACAATGTTGAATCCGGTAAAACAAGTGGTTTTGTTCACCGATATTGTCGCCTCTGAACCAAACCACTTCTTTTTAATTTACAGGATTCAACAGTGTTTAAGACATATTCCGATCATCCATTTTTTTTTAAATCATAAATTAAAAAATATATATATTAAAACAAACAAAACATGCTATTTGATTAAAACAGACGTATTAAATTTTCAAAGTAGCAATATTCGCAGAATATAGTAGATTTCAATTGCTGAAAACAAACATGTATTTTTTTTTCAGGAAAAAATAATTCCATGAATATAGTATTTATCATGATTATATATGTTCAGGGAAATGTTTAATATGTCTGTTTTCAAATACTACAGATCGTAACGCACCGCACATGTATATTCAGTATTTACTTTCAATATAGTAGTGAGTATGACTGCGTTCTGGGACCATATAAATATAAAAGAATAATATATATAAATATATATATATAACTATATATGCCCTATAAATATAAACGACCCGCAGTTTTTGGTTTCACGCGTACAGTGTTTCACAACACCACACATCTGGCAATTGCTCCATTGACATAATGTCATGACCACATGTTTATGTTATGAAATCTTCGAGTCTACACATAATCATGTTTGTTACTGACAGTAGCATGTCTGTTACTCGTCAGTCATTTATTTACTTGGTTAAAGGGACACATGCCAATCTTGCTTTCTTTAAAACTCGAGTCGCCCCCTCAGTTTTAAACGAACAGTTAAAAGAATATAATTCTTTCTGCCTGTTAAACTAATATTAGTTTATCGCTTTTTCTGATTTCGAAAATTAACTCTGCAACGTATGTTGCCGCCATCATGATTTCATTTTCCGATATACAGTTGCAACATTGTTAAAATACATTGGCCACTCTGACATAAACCCAAAGCATGTATAGATAAAAAATTAGTGTAAACTATATGGACACATACATTTTAAATATATGTGTTTACATAACGAAATTATTTAATTGTTTTTGTAGCCGGTCGTCTTTCCTTAATGGATATGAATGTTGCCGTCTTTGGGTCGGACGGTCCTGTTACTTAATTAGTACTTGTCTCCGTTTATTGAAATTCTACATATATACAGAGGAGAGATGTATCTATATGATTTCGTTTTTATTCTCGCTTCTAAAATGATGAAATAAATCGAATTTGATTACAGCTGCGCATTCGCAGCTATATACAACTTAATCAATACGGTATGGAGGGTGGTGGGGGTGGGATGAGGGGCGGGGTTGCAGGGATACTACCGTAATGATGTCCTTGAAAAAAATGTGAACATTCTACTCTAATAATTTATTAAATACAGAACAATGTTGAAATCAATATATCTCTTAAAAAGGATTTCACAATTTCATGGTTTTATATCCCACGTGTAAATTAACTTCGAAAGGCGATTGTTCATATTTTAGCGAACACGGTGTACTTTGTTAATTTTGGGAAAAAAAAGTACTTTTTTCTGATTGACTTTAAATTTTGGTTTTTAATAGTCGACATGTCAATGAACACTTTCATGAAAAAAATTCGTTCTCGCTGTTAAAACTTCTTTTTTTTGCATTTTTTTCGGATTCAGAAAATTAACACTGCAACATATATTTTCACCATCCTCATTTCCTTTCCCGACGTACCGTTGCAATTTGGTTTGTTAAAACCTATTCGGAGCACTCCGGCATAAACCAAAAGCATGTATAGATAAGAAATTTAATCTGGAATGCATGGATACATACATTTGAAATATATGTATTGAAATAATTCCATTATTTCATTTCTTGTGTACCCGGTCGCGTCTGTAAATGTATATGCGTTATGCCGTCATTGAGTCCGTGGGTCATGTTAGTTAATTTTGGGAAAAAAAAAGTACTTGTCTCCGATTTCATTAAAATTTTGCATATGGACAGAGGAAAGATTTATCTACGCGTACATGCATTTGTTTTTATTCTCGCTTCTAAAATGATGAAATAAATCGATTTTGATTTAAAAGCGCATTGTTGGCAATTTAAACCTAAAAACAACCTAAATTCATCCCTTTGAAAAATACCTTTAACTATTAATGGGAATTACACGAAGTGTACACCAATTATGTTCGACCAATGTAGTTTGTGAATATTATTACTTTAACAACGATCTGTGATTGTGTTTTGTCATAATCACAGTTTATAGATAAGAGGTGTATAAATCTGACCAGTGAAAATTTTCCCAATAATGTCATTTTGTTATCGATTTTATCACGTGACCTTGTTTGATAAATATTCATACGCCATAGGGCTGGCGTTCCTACTGTATGCGTGTAACACCAAGTTGGATATTCTATAACTGTTTTATCGCTATCCACGCCCTCTCGTATGATATCTGGTATAACGGCACACTCTCAGGCATGCGATAAAGAAAATCAAAAAAAATTCTATTACGACTCTATTGTATAAGTAAGGTCTATTTCAAAATATATAACGTCCGAACTTTATAATAACGATTCCACAATCATTAAAATCACTCTCAGGCATGCGATAAAGTATATAATAAAAAAATCTATTACGACTCTACTGTATAGGTAAAGTCTATTTCAAAATATATAATGTCCGAATTTTATAATAACGATTCCTCCATCGTTAAAATCAAAACATTCTTCAGTATTTATAGATGAATTGGTTACAAAAGTAAACGCCTTGAGGAAATATTTTTGAATGGTTCTTTGAAGTGGTTTTTGTTTCGGATACGATGCATAACGTTTGTTATCTTCACTCGTAATGCTTATTCCGTCTATGGTATATTCAAAAATGATAATTCGACTTGCATTTTCTACCTTTACTTGTAAATCATTAATTATCCGAAGAATCGCTTCATGCATCCTTGAGACTTATTATTAAAATCTTTAATCTTTTAAATTTCATTATCAAAAGCTCCGCTTCTTTCATCCTGCACAGCTCTCATTTGCCTTTCAACCTCATTAATAGCAGTTCTAATTCATTATTGTCCACCATTTGTTGAGTAATTGTTGCGATCCGTTTATTAATACGTTCAAAGACACTTTTTATTTGTTCACTTAATTCTTTTGTATAGTTTTCATCATCCTCTTTCTTTTCTAACTTGTTTAAAGCATCACACAAAAGTTTTAAGCTGGTGTATAGAACACTTGTAGTGTGTGTCGTTTAAATAAAATGCCTCCCTCCCCTCTCCTCGCCCCTTTTTCAACAAATATGGACTCAAGCACGTGTGTTGTTGCCTACACTGACTGGGACGGTGGGGTTTGATGTTTGTCTATGATCTTTCTTGTCGTGCCCTTAATGGTTTATTCTCTTGTTGCTCTGGCTTCTGCCAAGTCATTGAGTACCTTCATTGTGGCTTTCTAGGCTATTGTGTTTTTTTGTATTATATTTACATGAGCATATTTGTGTTTTACTTATATTGCCTATTGATGCTGCCTTGTAGGTTAGAGATTAGATCATGGCGGGGATTTCTTTATTTACACTGTCCTGTTTTAATGGGATGACAGTAGTGTAAGTGTGAGGTTTGGTGCACCCTAGAACCGGCTTAAACCCCCAGTGGCCTACTTTGCCACTGACCGTTCAAAGGCGGTAGCCCTATTGTCAACCCTTTTGTGTTTGTGATGTCATTTGCATTTTTTATTACTTTTGCTTTCTCGTTTGTCTGTTTGCGTTATTAATTTTGCCTTATTGTTTGTCTGTTTGCGTGTTTGTTTCTGTGTTTTGTGGTTGACTGTCCTCCTTGAATGCTACTTACCCTGTCCGATCTTTTTATATTTCTTTATATGGTGTTATCATAGAAGGAGCGTCGTTAGTGCAATTAAGCTACTCCATGAATATCCGAATACACTGGTGGAATAAATATACAAATGAAGGCTAACCATCTCTCGGTCATTTACTTTCGGCTCGGTGGGTGAACACATTTTCGGTTTACGGAAATCGACACGCAGTTTGATTGATCGGTGTGCGTCGGAGAAGAGCGAAGCAACGTACGAAGTCATCAATACGACACCGATATACAAACGTTATATATGCGTTAGTAAATGTACAGGATTTTGCATTTTTTGAATAACACATAGAATCTCACATTCGTGCTTATTTAATATCGCCTCGCATCATATACTTTTATCCATTTGTTTTTTAATAAAAGGCACTCATGTACGGTCCTCTGTTTGTTTGATAATTATTTTCATTTACGTAACACATCTTGCTGCTCTATATTATCATCGTCGGATACCCCCGTGTGATTTGTTCCGTTACTCTCCACATCAGTGATGAATGGAGTATAACGTAATCAATCAAACGTGGGTTTCGACGATGTATATTATTAGCTACGTGGATTCTTAACAGTGGACATAGGCGAGGAGAAATATACTTGCCGTGCAGGAAATGTGAGCACATGTCCCTGTCAAGAATCCATTTTAACGAATTAGTTATACTTCAAAGTTGCTACTACTTATATCAAAACATAAACCACTTTAAACACGGTTTCTTTTTTATTTAGTCAAGTTTGCCTTAGTATTGTCATTCTATGTTAATGGCTGTACCATTTGTATACTGCCCTGACATATGTCCATTGCAAATACCGATATACAAATTAAACTAAAATAATATCTCTTAAAATAGACATTCATAGAATAACAATTGCGTATCGCATTCCAGCTGAAGTCGTGTTTAACAAAGAGAAAGATCTCTTTGCATATGATTATATTTAAAATTACAACTTTGACAGTTGACAACAATTCGCCCTATCAACATGACGGACTGATGGTTTAAACATTTGAATTGCTATAGGTAAATGCAAACGGCTCATGTCAAACATTATATCAATATGAGTTTCGGCCCTTCCCAATAACAGACTGAACACAGCTAAGTAGTTACGTTGTATATTCCACTCAACACAATAGCTAAATATACTGAGATCGATTGTGTCCGCTATTGCCAAAAGGGCAAAAAACGTAAGGAAGTAGCACAGCCAAGACAGAAGAAAACGAGATACAACATGTCAGTGCTCTGAGCCAGAATAATACCCACCCTTTATACACTTGATACACTGGATAGCATTTGTTAATGTGCTAAGCTCTTGTTTTCGGTAATGTAACATTTGGAAAGTATCAATCATTAATTTATTTTCCTTATCTGAGTGTTGGTTTTGAGCGAAAACCAGAACGTTGAAAGGAAGATTAGACGATTTGACCGTTTCTCTCTCTGTCTCTCTCTCAGTCTCTCTCGCTGCCTCTCTCTCTCTCTCTCTCTCTCTTATACATGTTTCTTTTGCCTTCTGCATACCACACCGAGCAGTCCTGACGGCCTCGTCGAACTTTGTAATACGGTAAAACCGAGTGTACACCGCACCGAGGGATGATTCAGTCTTTATTATTACACATATGTATTACATTATTATGTTATCATATGTATTTCATGGCGTTATTATATTCCCACTTTGCAAGTTATGTGATAAAGCTGAGAAACATTATTATTGTTTGTGGCGCTTATTTCAGCCAAAGTTTTTTCTGCAATAAATTGAGCAATTTAAATAATACGTACATCAGTTATATATCATTAGAACTGGCGTTTTTAGTGGTAAATAAAACTACTTTACTTTTGAAAATCGGTTGAGAAATAAATATTTTACAGCCAAAATAATTTTTTGATGGGGCTTTTCCTGTGTAAATTTCTTGCAGGTGGGACAGAAGAAAATTATGAAATTTCAAATAACGTCAGTAATCCTCCATATTTTGCTATAAAAGTTTCAGGTGTCTTAATTTACTAATATCCACTATTTTTTGATAAAAAATCTAAAAAGATATATTTTTCAAATTTTTCATGCAGCAGAATTTTGCATTGAAAATGACCCATCAAAAAGCTTTCGCACATGCACTTTTTATTTCTCAGCCGATTTTGAAAAGTAAGGTATGTTTATTTACCACTAAAAATGACTGTTTCACTGATATACAAGTTATATTGGTATGAGATGTATTTTGTCTGATAAGTCCAAAAAAACACTTTTGGCTGAAACAAGCGCCCCAAACAATAGGACATAGTTTTCATATTTGTCGTAAATGTTTTAAACACTAAATTATGTTCATGACCGATATAGTTCCTCAGTTTTAACATGTTACACATGCGTTATAAACGTAAACCAATCATACATTTACAGTCCTACATGCTAGGTTACAAGTATCATGGACAAAACTATGCAGCTGCGCAAAATGTAGATAATGTTTAAATCATGCATGCACTCCTGAACATGCGCTATAAAATTCGCAATTATTTCTTATTGTGGGGTGTAAACATGCACACTTTAGCATATTTTCACGCATATAGCGCTTTATATTATCCACATTTAGTTCCACAATGCGGAACACTCAGGACTTACCATGCTATATAAGTCCACGTCGGTTGCCTTTCTACAACATAATTATCAACTTTTTGATAAACGGTTTTGTCATTTGTGATACAATCTGATACAAAGATTAAGATGAAGCCTGGATTGCAGACAGCAGACATATCATCGTAGAACAACCGGAAGAGGAAAGCTTGTAGTTTTGTTTTATCAATTGAATTTTCTTGTGTGATGCATGTAAATGTAATTTCCTTTCTGACTGCACACATATTTTGAAATTACACATGTGCAATATCATCGATTAAACCATGCCATGTTCCACGATCATTCAGGCGGCGCCATATTGTATTCGTAATATTATGTTATTAATTAAGTGATTTCATATTGGCTCAGTTATTTGTCCAAGGACTGTCATACTGGCCCAAGGCCGAAGGCCGAATACCAATAACTCGGCAATATGAAAATACTTAATTAATTACAATTTTATTATTAACTTTGACAACAGTATACATTTTTTTGATCGATTTTTTTTACATAATTTGCGTTTGTTTATAGTAGCGTTAATTTCATTGGTATGTCAATAAACGAGCGCAAATGACTTTACTTAAGGTCTCACTACAGAATTACCTCCCTTGGCCATGTCGGTAGAAGATTCCTACACCGTAAAAACCTAAGGCTGTGTTAATCGGTTTGCTCTCAACTTGGAAATGTGCAATCATTCTCTGATTTCTGCCTTCAGGTGACAAGATTGGAACATGTTCATGACTTCTGCCAAGTTTGGATGCCACTGGGTGATTTTCGAGGAAGATATGATAATTTGAAAATGGGTAGGAATACAGTTGAATTATCAGTGAAATGGAGCTAGTTTTGAGGGGTGCTGAAAAAGACTGGAATTTGTTTTTTTAATCTGGTCGACTTTTGATTTTTTGTGGAAATTCTGAGCTTCAGAGGAAGATTTGCAGATTGAGGGGAGATTTAAAGACCAATGGACATTTTATAGTATGTTTGCAGTGGTCCACAAGTGACCGTTTCTACATATATTATATAGTGTTGATTAATTCACTAGTGAGACGTTAAGGTGAATGCCGTCCTTAAATCTCGTATTGGCGGGTTTCTTCCATATTGGTCTTGTTTTTTCATATTGGCCGACTTCCGGTTCATATTGGCCGAGTTTGCGTCGTAATGTGTGTAGAGTTTCTAGTAAAACACGGCTAATATAGTTTATTTAATTAATAAAATTGAAACTTACACATTACACCCAAATCTTACATTTGAGTTGTGTATATGGAACTGTATTTATAAAAAGAATTAAGCATTTCGCAAAAAGAATAAAGTAGGAAACTCAACTTTTTTTATAATATATTCCGACATTAAGCCATATGACGTAAGCAACATAAATGTGACAAACATTTCTTGTATGCATTTCAGAAACCTAGTCCTGATTCCAAGTCGCGTTGGATTGTGGGTATTGTCGTTGGTTTCGTCACACTTGTTGTTGTTGGCGCAGTTATCGTTCTTGCAGTGTATTTAGGGACGAGGGTTGCAGATGATGGTTACAAGGTACAGTAATCGTGGACGTTTTACATGTCATTGTATCAACATTTTGCAAACCTTGAAACATAATAAAATAAATAGTAAATTAATAGGACATCAGGGTCAACTTTCAGTTTTTTACTTAACCTGTTTATGTAACACCTTTTTAAGCTTAAAGTATCAGAGTTACATTATGTAAGGATTTTTATATGAAGGAGGCATGGTGTTCCAGCTCAATACAGTATTAGGTTTAATATCATGTCTAGTTGTACTATATGATTCAACATCACGGCGATATGCAGCACTGACTTAACAATAGTGTCTAGTTGTATCATTGGCTTCAAGAAAACGATTGTGTAAACTTATCTGTATAACTATCCGTTCAGGGTCATTATCGTGTGAATGATCGATGAGGTTTTAAATCCACTACTTTGTAATTACACTGCAGGAAGCATGGGTGACTTTCAAGGTCAAGGAATGGATACAGTGGTGAAGGAAAATGTTGTAGTAACAGAGACAGAAGAAAAGTTTTTATATTTTCATTCTCAGAAAATGATGGTGACGCAGTTTGTCTGACCTGTGGTCGGCAATGAAGACGCAGATGTCATTGATATTGATGTAATGCAGCGGTCGCCCATAACTAAGATAGGGATCAAATGAAAGCCACCCATGTAAATATTAACATGTGTCTTTCTATGCTTTTGTTTTTATATTCATATATACATGACCATATTTGTGGTATACTAATATTGCCTATTAATGATGCCTAGTTTGTGAGATGATATAACATGGCGGAGATATCTTTAGTTAGAACACGGGCTTCCAGTACAATAGTAAATAATGATAGAGAGAAGACAAGTGACAGTGTTTAGTATATGTATATATTAAAGTGAAGGTCAGAACCATAATACACGCTCGTTTTTCCAGATGTTTGGTTATACCTTTTTATTTTTCAGTGCGAAAATGTCGTTCAGCGATCGGTCAGATATACATTATTCTTCGTTTCTATAATATTGGCTTACCCAAATATTTCCTTACCGACTACGACATTCTTCGCGGATTTAATGAAGGTTAAATGCCAAAACATAGTCAATCGGTTCCAGTTTGTTTATCAATTGTAATAGGCTATTCATTCCTTTTCGGTCGCGTGTAATTATTCTGTGTCATTCTGTGTTCTGTGTAAACCTTCAATAAATCTGCGAATTTCGAAGACTGATGAAGAGTTTTGAAGTCGATAGGGCAAATAGGTAAGCCAATGCTGTATTAAACACGTAATAGTTAAAAGGTATTTAAAACAATGAAGGTTAAATGAAAAAACGAGTGTGTATTGTGATTATGACATTCTCTGTTATTATATATTCTGTAACACCATCTCTTCTTCTCTCTATCAATCTATGCTATTGTAATGGAAGCTTACTGTATCGATTATTTGGGATAACAATAAGGTATGAGTGAGGTATGGTGCACCATAGAACCTGGTTGAAACCACCAGCGGCCTTTTATTTTGCCACTGATCGTTCGAAGGCGGTAGCCGTGTTGTCAACACTTGTATGTGTGTTATGTCATATACCTACCTTTATTCATCCTTGTAATTGTTGTTTGTTTTTGTGCGTGCTTTTGGTTGACTGTGGTCCTTGAATGCTGCATTTCATATTAAACTGTTATATCTACTGGTGAGTCTTGCACTAACTGTATTCATATGATTTAAAATAATAATAATAGCATTGCATTAACTTAATTGCTAGGGCGATACTGATGTCGTATTATGTTATTACAGTTGTATATATTACCATATGTGTTGCTTAAATAGTCTTACCCGCCAAATAAAGTTAAAATTACACTACAAAACCGTTTATCAAAACTCTATTCAGGTGTTCATGTCAAATATAAAATTATGCATGTGCCGATTAATAGTAAAGGTTTATTCACGGTTTCTTAAAATACCCGTGATCGAATATGCGTAAAATTGAATATGAGTTGGTAACACTTAATTCGACGCTCCAGTTTTGGGATTTGGCCTGGCTGGTTAAAGCCGTTTATATTGTGTCTATAGAGTTCAGATTCTCAAAATATGTCAATTATATATACATGTATATACCACATTGTTAGTATGTTTAAACGCGATGTACATACGTTGTTCAAATTGGCTGCTGTTAGCGGGATAGTTACTTTATAAACAGATAATCACTTAAAGAGACACACGACATTCTTGAGGCAGTTATCAAGCATCACAATTATCACCTGCATGTATTGTGCACCATAATAGTAGTGCACCATAATAGTAGTGCACAATAATAGTAGTGCACCATAATAGTAGTGCACAATAATAGTAGTGCACAATAATAGTAGTGCACCATAATAGTAGTGCACCATAATAGTAGTGCACACCATAATAGTAGTGCACCATAATAGTAGTGCACCATAATAGTAGTGCACAATAATAGTAGTGCACCATAATAGTAGTGCACTATAATAGTAGTGCACCATAATAGTAGTGCACAATAATAGTAGTGCACCATAATAGTAGTGCACCATAATAGTAGTGCACCATAATAGTAGTAGTGTTTTGATAATAACACATATTACGTTTTCTTCAGAGGGCAGAATGAAAAGAACCTGTAGTTATGGATGTTGTTTACAGTGCTCTCTTTGGTATGGATGTCGAGTTGTCTGTGGAATAAGATGATCCTGGGGCTAACTCAGTAGTTGGAGGAGCTAAAGGAGATGCAATCAGCATACGAACATAACAACTGTGTCTTCAGAAATGCAGTATTTCTACTGTGATATACATACACGTGAACTGACATTGGACATATGAGATATAATAATGATTTTATGATTTGTCAACCCTTTTATGTTACTTTGCTTTTCTTGAATACCGGATAAGGCTATCCATGTTTTACATGGGGGATGGAAAGCCTTTTCTTGCATACCGGACAAAGATATCCGTCATTTTACCGGGGCTAGATATTTCCATCTCACCGTAGGGTCGAGATAAAATTCACGCGCACCAACATCCGGTATGCAGGAAAACATGCAAAACGTTAGTAGCTGGCGGCGTTAACGCACAACATGTCTCTGATATGCAAGAAAAAGAATCTATCGTTGGTATTCGGTTCAGATAGGGAATTCCAACCCTCGGTATAAGTGTTTTAATCGGAACCTCGGCAGAGCCTCGGTTCAGATAAAAACACTTATACCGAGGTTTGGAATTCCCTATCTTCACCGGATACCCATGACAGATTCTTATAATCTTTATGGGTAAAGATAAAAGTCTCGCGCGCACCAACATCCGGTATGCAGGAAAACATGCAAAACGTTAGTAGCTGGCGGCGTCAACGCACAACATGTCTCTGATATGGAAGAAAAAGAATCTATCATGGGTATTCGGTTCAGATAGGGAATTCCAACCCTCGGTATAAGTGGTTTAAGCAGAGCCTCGTTTCCAATAAAAACACGTATACCTCGGGTTGGAATTCCCTATCTTCACCGGATACACATGAAAGATTCTTACACTATTGATCCAGGTAATTTTAGTTTCTTTAGAACGTGCGTTTTGGGTTGACTGTGTTCTGTAAATGCTACATGTCCAGTTTGGCATGTCATGTCCAGCTGCCTTTTTTGCCACTGACCGTTCCAATGCGGTAGCCCTATTGTCAACCCTTGTGTGTTTGCGATGACTTATCTTGCGTTTGTTTTATCTTTATAATAGATGTTTTTTGTTTCTTTGTGTGTTTGTGGTTGACTGTTGTCCTTGAATGCTACTTTTCCTGTTCAATTTATATATCTACTTTTCATTCCTACATTGTCAGATTTAATACATACTGAACCAAACAGCTAACACACCAGTAGACAATACCTTTAATATCTCAATAATAACAATTAATAAATCAAAACAAATTTCATTCTGAACGAGACAAATATCCTGTCAAAATTTAAAAAAAAATCATACAAATCATCTGTCTCCAACGGTTCCAGTCGGCCTATAATCAGTTCATACGTTAAAGGTGCGTTAGCTGTTTGGTTCGGTATATATTGAACGGGCTAAAAAATGTGCCGTTTGTTAATCCAATAATTATGGCACCTTAATCGTCGGTCATCAGCTGTACTATATGCTTCTCGAATGTAACCGTCGAGTATGTGTTTGATAGAGAAAATGGATATTTTTGATAGCAAGCTTTCTTGAGTTAAGGCAAGCTGAGTTTTACAAACGTCGTTCATTGCAGGTTTGATTTTAAATTTGTAAATATTGTATATGTGTTATATTTTCGTAGAAAAATAAAGCAATTGTAATGTAGTTTAATGTAATGAACTTACAAAATACAATTTACTTATACACGCGTTATTAACCAATAAAATTGTCACAAAAGTAACGCAAGTTTGTTCAGGAATAAAGAGTATTTTCTTGCTCAATTTGTCAGCGCCATATGGCGGAAATGTATATTTCCGATCTTGACATTGGCAAAGTAATTATGTATCAAGTAGCAACACGTAAACACATTTACACAAACGCGAAGACAGTTTAGGTACAAACAGCAATATAATTATTGACAATACAACGTGAATATAATCCCGCAAACAACAGCCAGAGTTTACAAATATGTACACCGTTTCTAAATCTTCTGAAGACGCGGTATATCTATAACTCTAATCCAAACTCTATAAAGTTCCAAGGCGGTAGCCCTATTGTCAACCATTTTGTGTTTGTGATGTCGTTTGGATTTATTATTACTTTTGCCTTCTTGTTTGTCTGTTTGCGTGTTTGTTTCTGTGTTTTGTGGTTGACTGTCCTCCTTCTATGCTACTTTCCCTGTCCGATCTTTTTATATTTCTTTATAAACTGGATTGGGGTATCTTTGTATAAATATGGAGAATATCTATATATATAAGAGGACATACAAGACCAAACAAAAATATGAAAGTTGAAACTGCTGTTAATAGTTCTTTTAGCTAACCAATTAAATAAAGTTATTTGAATAGCTAATTATGTCAAATACACATGCAACCATCCATTAATACAGACGGGACACGGAACTCCAAATAAAGATGTTGCAATAACCAGCGCCAAAATCATTGAAAACCATCCCTTAATGCATATGGGACAAGAATATAAAATTAATGGAAGAGAACCCCTATATACACACTTTGAAATCAATAAAACAAATAAAACAAATTAATCCAAACAAATATTAGTTTGAACAGTTCTGCATACATGTTTGTTACACTATTATTATCTTACAAATACGAGACATCCACTTTATAAGCAACAAGCAGCTCCAAAATAATGAGGGAGTGATTGTGTGTAAAAGTTATCCAACTTTGGTACTCCAAAGCTATTATAAGTTATTGAATTTGCCTGGAAACTGTTTACTTGAAACGAATTCTTTTGGCGGAGGTGATGAGCTTGCAAGTCACCCTACGCAAAAAAAAAAGAGTTCCAAGTAATATTGCTACATACATATTTAATTAGCCTTTCTATAAGATATGTTTACATTGTTGTCGATCGATATGAATTGTTTGATTATTATTTTTCATTGTTTTCGTGTTATTTTACAGCTTTGGGTGATATTCCTTTCTTGTCTTTCAATTCCAGAGTGTGCGCACTCTTATTTAGCGATAAAATGAATCCGATGTCATTAAAAACGTCAAGCGAGTTTCTGACGTTTTAGTCAATTTCTTCATGCTCTTTCACAGAAAATTAGATGCCGTTTTAATATAAAAATGTCGGTTTGGTGCACCCTAGAACCAGGCGGCCTTGTTTGTCACTGACCGTTCCAAGGCGGTAGCCCTATTGGCAACCCTTTTCTGTTTGTGTTGTCTTATTTAGCCTTATATTCATCTTTAAATGTGTTCTTTGTTTCTGTGTATATTTGTGGTTGACAGTCGCCCGTGAATGCTACTTTTCCTGTTCGATTTTTATATCTATATTTAATGTTGACACTAGACACGAATCCTTCTATTAAATTTGAAATATCACAGAATACTGAACGATTTACGCAATGCAAAGTTAACGGGGAAATACGAAAGTATTCAATACAATGAGATTGAGCTTTACGACAGTACACGTTATATGAGTATATAATGTTACTTAATATGCAGTTTAAGGATACTTCATCACATCGAGTGGTTAAAAGCGTGATATATTTTTAAACAAATGTTTTAACACATTTAGAAATGTTCCACACGTGTAAAGATAAAATGAAGGCACGTCATAAACACCGAAAAGGGGATACTTTGGAAGCAACAAACACAAATAAGAGCCCATAGCGTTGATGTGCATCTAGTTAGGGAGCTTTATGAGGAACGTTTGTCGACTAGCTCAAAATCATATGTACATGTCTTCCGCAGGGGGCTACAGGGGAGCTTTATGCGGAAGAAGGGTACGCATAAAGCTCCTGGGGAGCTTCAAGCGGATGTAAGATAGGCATTATGCTCTGTGGGGAGCGTTATGCGGAGGGAGCTGTATATGGTCTAACAGAGCTTATATCTGAATGTACACCCATATTCGTAATTAATTGATGTATTGCATACTCCAGCGATCATCTTCCATAGATGGTATAGTATACAAGGAATACTAGTTAAAGCAAAAACAGAATTTAAAGGTCGAACATATCTGGAATAACGGAAACATATACAAGTATGAGGCATTTATATTTGTATTTGTATCATTCAGAGAATCGATGTTCTCTTCATATGTGAATCAAATATATATATATATATATATATATATAATAGAAATAATCCGATTATGATAAACTAATGATTATGTCAATGTTTTTAATCTTACTACACCACATCACTCAACAAGTACACACGTCTGAACTCATGTGCCTAACGCCACGTATTTCTGTAAGTGTGCAATTTGAAAAAGATCGGCGTAGTTTACTTCCATGGATTTTGCTTCACAAGCTCTAAAAGTTATAGGCGCACTGAGTACACATACATACACATACATTCGCACACACAAACTTACACGACACACTCCTCCCACGACCGCACACGCTCACACGCACACCCTTGTTTTGTATATATAATACTTTGTAAAATGCAAGTTGCATGATTGCAGATCGTAAAAAGTCATTTGTTAGTATTTCCTAACTATTGAAATTGTTGGAGGATTGGTATCCTCAGAAATGATTAGATCACGATTCTGAACATAAAACGGCTTGTTCACAAAATGTTAACGAACGATTCAATGCTCGTGTAGAGCATATCTATGAAAAGTAAATTCAGTTGTCCAATTTCCTAGTTAAACATTAGTACATATTTCTATATATTACTTTGCCATCGGTTTACAAGTTAATCATACTACACTAGAGGAGAAGAACTTCATTAAGCGCATTGCATCCATTCTTAACCTTAAGCCACGTATTACAGATAGTTTAATATTCCGTATTGTTATATGAACAATAGATCTATGATTTCCTCAACATAATTTAGGTTTTTGCTTTAGTTACAGTTATCATTGTGTTCGTCATAAACACATGATTTCGACTTTGATTTAAACATGTACATTAAGTCTTGTGAATATTTATATGTTGATATAGCAGAAACACGCGAATCATCGGGCGATTCCGTAGACGAAATCCAGCAACCGAGTGTCGACGAGTTCTGCATATGCCTGTTTCCAGATTAAAGAGCTCTCGCAATGGTCATTATAACACTCGTTACAAGCGTAAATGACAGTACTGATGGGTGCGCCGGTGCAGCGTTACCTGAAACGAGACAAAAGCTATCAACTGATGACTTATAAAGAAAACAAACATGTTTAAAACTACGAAGTATAAAAAGTGTAGATACAGAAGTCGCAAAGGAAGGAGCATTCACATAACTAAGCCGTATAAAACAAGCATTTAAAATGAAATAGTTTATTTTCAAATTTCCAATAGGCTAACCGCCCATGAGGATATACATACACATATACATATATGGCTGACAATCAAACTCAGTCTTCAAATTAAACAGCAAATAATTATAATATACATGTATAATGAACTTCTTCAGTGTTAGGAGAAGGTTTTTTAACTAAGGACAATTATATATGTGCATGTCCGCATAACATACTACCTGTTGATACTTATTCATGTATATTCTTACATGACATACGTGATTGCATATAATTCAAACAGCTTTTAATTGTATGAACACGTAAATAATTTTAAGTAGATGCTTAGCAACCAGGTATACATATGCAAGTAAACATACATATTATTAGCAACGCTACACAAAAACAAACAAGCGGTACATGGATAATAAAGCAAAGTATGCGATATCACAAACATAGAAGGGTTAACAGCAGGGTACAGCCTCGGAACCGTGAGTTGCAAAAGTAGGATATAAAACAGATTCAAAGGTATACCCTCACTCGATCTGACTCTAGCATCATTCTAATTAAATACGGCATATCTGTGGCTGAATGGTCAACGACGTTGCGTTGTAAACATTCGCCTCTCACCGCTGCGGGTTCGAATCCCACTGGGAGTTCGACTTGTAATTGAGGAAGTGTCGATTCTTACGGATGGCAAGAGGTGAACAGTACTGGTTCTACCCAGGAAATATGGGTTGTCTGCCTCCACCACGAAAAATCGACCGTCTTATATAACCATGCATGTGTTGAAAATGACGTAAAATACCATACAAACATTCTAATTCAACAGGACAGTGTAAATAACGATATTTCCGACGGCAGTATTATTTGAAGAAACTAGCAAGAAATATAAGTCTAAGTAAGAAAAAGGATGCTGATGTATGTTTGAATATAAAAAACACAAAGTAAGTATTCCGTCACTAGACAGAGGCCAGAAAGATACGATAGTAATCAGATAATGGCACGACAAGATTTAAGACACACGTTGAATGGTTCCATCCTTCTCAGGCTTTAGATAGACGTCATCCTAGGGTGCACAATTTGTTGGCATCGCACTGTCGTAGTGGAAAGCAACGTGGAGAACGATAAATGTATCAACCCCTAAACATGCAGTACGTTGAAGATGGCATGGTCATAACCCCTTTTGAAGAGTTTATAAAAATGATCTTGACCAAAAAGTTCACGCCGTGTGTAAATCACGTCAACATAGATTGTGACAGTTCTTGTCACTGAAACGTTCTTTAATTACTTTAACAGTTTAAATGTAGACCCAGGTTACAGTAATGACATTGTTGAAAAGGTGTTCCGACGTTTATTGTAACGATAACTTGATTTGATTGATTGCGAAATCCTAATTTACTTACAATGTGTCACTCATTCGCGTACATACTAGTAACTCTACATTGACATGTCTTTTAAAATCAATGAAAATCTACATGTACGGGTACTACAATGCAGTCTTTATGGTTAATTGAGGGCCTCACTACACAGTTCGCTCCCTTGAAACCCACGGTAGGATAATTCTTACGCCTTAAAAAGTAGTAGTGTGTTCTTCTGTTTTAAATATTTTTAATAATTGCTGACAGGTCACAGATATGTTTATTGTTGTCGCAGGCGAGATGAACAGAGTCGGAAATTGGATGTGCAGCTATTAAATGACACTGCCACCAAAATATGGTAGTTTTATGGGTGTTAAAGGAGAGTAGGAATTCTGATCCAAACTCTGGAGTTAAAGCCCAAAATACTGCATTGTAGGACACCACTCAAATAAAAAAAAACTAGTCAACGTACCACATAATGTACAGTTTTGTGTGGGCAAATGACTTGGTTACATAAAAAAGTGACGTTTAGCTTGGAAACTGCCTGTTCGGAAAGGCCCTGTAAACTTTATTCATATAGGCCAACATAGTAAAAATGCACTGTGTAGTGAGACCTATAAGCATTTCAATGTTTACTGAGGTAAATACCTGGTGCTTCCGACGCAGTTGATACACTACTACCCGAACTGGCAGTACTAGATACCACAGAAGTAGAAGATGCTGCTGTTGAACCTGTGAGTTTAAAAATAAAATAAAGAAGTGATGTATGTTTATGCTCAGTTCAAAATATTAATAATAATAAAGAATGAAATGGGGATCTTTGGAAGCAACACACACAAACGAGAATAAACTTATATAAAATGATCGGTATTAACTCTTCAGTCATACATGTTTAATGTTCTACTTGATCGGTGAGTATGTCTAAGCATGTATGTGTTCACAGTGATGTTATGCAATTGGTAATTGTATCTCAACATAAACGATATAAATAATGCTTCAGATGTTGCATTATAATTTTAGCTGAAGCTAAGAATTCAGTTGTTGTCACACACCGTGCTAAAGCTAAGAATTCAGTTGGTGTCACTACACCGTGCGATTTTTTCCTCATCAAAGGAACCCTTGGACTGCAGTACCGATGCTCACCTAACTGCTAGAGATAACTGGTACATCAATCCACATATAAAACAGCATACATACATTTCTTTTAAAAATTGGAATTCGTTTCCGTATTCCCATCTATACAGAGAATTAAGAGTTGGAGGTAGTCTACTCAAGCTTCTGTTGGGAACACGATATATATCTGGGCTAGAAACATACGTGCCTTGCCTGGAGCTCGAAACGTGTTATATGTATGAACCGTAATATATGAAACCTTAAGTGGGATATGTAAACAGAATACCAATGATAGTCCATCACCCCCATTGCCTAGCGCAGTGTAGGTGTTACAGAACACAAACATTGCGTGACCTTTTACTCATAATCTCGTTATGTGACCCCAAATGCGGTACGCGTTAATTAATACACGCACCGTTTCAACACTCACTATGTCACATGAAAATAAGGATTAATCACAACAACGTGTTGCAGATTCAAATTTAATTTTCATATACTACTGAACTAGGCACGTAATCTCCGTTTAAATGACGTTAATAAAACGACTACTCGTCTATGTTTTTTGTATATCCTTAATATTAATTCATATGATGCTTTACGGATATATGTGTTTTGCGATCAAAGTACACTTTAATTTGTACAACTAATAGCAATATAAAAGCCTAGATAAAATAATTTTATTTTAAATGAAACATATTTTATTGCAACATGTACATGTGTTTGCCAAAGGGTTGGGCCACAAGTTCTACAATATGACTTAATGAATAAGTATGTATGATTTAACAATAAACACCAGTCGAGGCGTCGAACATTTACATAAACAATAGTTAAACCAAAGGTAGAACGCGGTTATATTCAATGTATGCGCACATTTCATATGCATCTGAGCACATTATAATATTTTTCATTTGTATTTAGACTGACACCATTCACTCTTCAATGATCGTCTCTAGTCCGTAACAAATATATGCATTACCTTGAATCACGACAAGTATACAGGCTATAAACAACACCACCACTGTCAGTTGTGACTTCATCTGAAAAATAAATGTACTTATTTTAAAACATGGGTCTGATGACGTTCTATCATGTTCTTGCGTTTGCAATGTGTATATGAGAACACATATGCTATAACACCTTTGTTCGCTTGACATCAAAGATGTGCCAGTCTTTGTGAATCAAAGATGTGTCAGTCCTGTGAATCAAAGATGTGTCAGTCCTGTGAATCAAAGATGTGTCAGTTTTGTGAATCAAAGATGTTTCAGTCTTGTGAATTAAAGATGTGTCAGTCCTGTGAATCAAAGAAGCGTCAGTCTTGTGAATAATAGATGTGTCAGTCTTGTGAATAAAACATTCTTGTGATTCAAAGATGTGCCAGTCTTGCGAATCAAACATGTTTCGGTCGTGTGAATCAAACAGTCTTGTGATTCAAAGATTTGCCAGTCTTGTAAATCATAGATTTGCCAGTCTTGTAAATCAAAGATGTGTCAGTCTTGCGAATCAAATATGTGTCAGTCTTGTGAGTCAAAAATGTGTCAGTCGTGTTAATCAAAGATGTGTCAATATTGCGAATCAAAGATGCGTCAGTCGTGTAAATCAAAGATGCGTCAGTCCTGCGAATCAAAGATGCGTCAGTCTTGCGAATCAAAGATGTGTCAGTCGTGTGAATCAAAGATGTGTCAGTATTGCGAATCAAAGATATGTCAGTCGTGTAAATCAAAGATGCGTCAGTCCTGTGAATCAAAGATGTGTCAGTCGTGTAAATCAAAGATGTGCCAGTCTTTGTGAATCAAAGATGTGTCAGTCTTGTAAATCAAACTGTCTTGTGAATCAAAGATGTGTCAGTCCTGTGAATCAAAGATGTGTCAGTCTTGTGAATCAAAGATGCGTCAGTCCTGTGAATCAAAGAAGCGTCAGTCTTGTGAATAATAGATGTGTCAGTCTTGTGAATCAAACATTCTTGTGATTCAAAGATGTGCCAGTCTTGCGAATCAAACATGCTTCGGTCGTGTGAATCAAACAGTCTTGTGATTCAAAGATTTGCCAGTCTTGTAAATCATAGATTTGCCAGTCTTGTAAATCAAAGATGTGTCAGTCTTTCGAATCAAATATGTGTCAGTCTTGTGAGTCAAAAATGCGTCAGTCGTGTGAATCAAAGATGTGTCAATATTGCGAATCAAAGATGCGTCAGTCGTGTAAATCAAAGATGCGTCAGTCCTGCGAATCAAAGATGCGTCAGTCTTGCGAATCAAAGAGGTGTCAGTCTTGTGAATCAAAAATGTGTCAGTGGTGTGAATCAAAGATGTGTCAATATTGCGAATCAAAGATGCGTCAGTCGTGTAAATCAAAGATGCGTCAGTCCTGCGAATCAAAGATGCGTCAGTCTTGCGAATCAAAGAGGTGTCAGTCTTGTGAATCAAAAATATGTCAGTCGTGTAAATCAAAGATGCGTCCGTCCTGTGAATCAAATATGTGTCAGTCGTGTAAATCAAAGATGTGCCAGTCTTTGTGAATCAAAGATATGTCAGTCTTGTAAATCAAACAGTCTTGTGAATCATAGATGTGTCAGTCCTGTGAATCAAAGATGTGTCAGTCCTGTGAATCAAAGATGTGTCAGTCGTGTAAATCAAATATGTGCCAGTCTTTGTGAATCAAAGATGTGTCAGTCCTGTGAATCAAAGATGTGTCAGTCCTGTGAATCAAAGATGTGTCAGTCTTGTAAATCAAACAGTCTTGTGATTCAAAGATGTGCCAGTCTTGCGAATCAAATATGTTTCGGTCGTGTGAATCAAACAGTCTTGTGATTCAAAGATTTGTCAGTATTGTGAATCAAATAGGTGTCAGTCGTGCGAATCAAAGATGCGTCAGTCGTGCGAATCAAAGATGTGTCAGTATTGCAAATCAAAGATGCGTCAGTCTTGTGAATCAAAGATGCGTCAGTCGTGTGAATCAAAGATGCGTCAGTCCTGTGAATCAAAGATTCGTCAGTCGTGTGAATCAAAAATGTGTCAGTCGTGTGAATCAAAAATGTGTCAGTCGTGTGATTCAAAGATGTGTCAGTCTTGCGAATATAAGATGTGTCATTGATGCGAATCATAGATGCGTCAGTCGTGTAAATCAAAGATGTGTCAGTCTTGTGAATCAAAGATGCGTCAGTCGTGTGAATCAAAGATGCGTCAGTCTTGCGAATATAAGATGTGTCATTGATGCGAATCATAGATGCGTCAGTCGTGTAAATCAAAGATGTGTCAGTCTTGTGAATCAAAGATGCGTCAGTCGTGTAAATCAAAGATGTGTCAGTATTGCGAATCAAAGATATATCAGTCGTGTAAATCAAAGATGCGTCAGTCCTGTGAATCAAAGATGTGTCAGTCGTGTAAATCAAAGATGTGCCAGTCTTTGTGAATCAAAGATGTGTCAGTCTTGTAAATCAAACAGTCTTGTGAATCAAAGATGTGTCAGTCCTGCGAATCAAAGATGTGTCAGTCTTGCGAATATAAGATGTGTCATTGATGCGAATCATAGATGCGTCAGTCGTGTAAACAAAGATGCGTCAGTCCTGTGAATCAAAGATGCGTCAGTCGTGTGAATCAAAGATGTGCCAGTCTTGTGAATCAAAGATGCGTCAGTCTTGTAAATCAAAGATGTGTCAGCATTGCGAATCAAAGATGTGTCAGTCTTGTGAATCAAAGATATGTCAGTCTTGCGAATCAAAGATGTGTCAGTATTGCGAATCAAAGATGTGTTTAGTCGTGTGAATCAAAAATGCGCCAGTCTTGTGAATCAAAGATGTGCCAGTCTTGTGAATCAAAAATGCGCCAGTCTTGTGAATCAAATATATGTCAGTCGTGTGAATCAAAGATGTGTCAGTCTTGTGAATCAAAAATGTGTCAGACTTGTAAATCATAGATGCGTCAGTCGTGTAAATCAAAATTGTGTCAGTCGTGAATCAAAGATGTGTCAGTCCTATGAATCAAAAATGCGCCAGTCTTGTGAATCAAATATATGTCAGTCGTGTGAATCAAAGATGTGTCAGTATTGCGAATCAAAGATGTGTTTAGTCTTGTGAATCAAAGATGTGCCAGTCTTGTGAATCAAAAATGCGCCAGCCTTGTGAATCAAATATATGTCAGTCGTGTAAATCAAAGATGTGTCAGTCGTGAATCAAAGATGTGTCAGTCGTGTAAATCAAAGATGCGTCAGTCTTGTGAATCAAAGACGTGTCAGTCTTGTGAATCAGATATGGGTCAGTCTAGTATATCAAATAAGTGTCAGTCTTGTGAATCAGCGATGTGTCAGTCTTGTGAATCACAGATGTGTGAGGCTTGTAAACCAAAGATGTGTGTGTCAGTCTTGTGAATCAAATATGCGTCATTCGTGTGAATCAAAGATGCGTCAGACTTGTGAATCAAAGATGTGTCAGTCGTGTAAATCAAATATGTGTCAGTCGTGTGAATATGTGTCAGTCTTGTAAATCAAAGATGGCAGTTTTCTGAATCAAAGATGCGTCAGTCTTATTAATCAAAGATATGCCAGACTTGCGAATCAAATATGTTTCAGTCTTGTGAACCAAATAAGTGTCAGTCTTGTGAATCAGTGGTGTGTCAGTCCTGTGAATCACAGATGTGTGTGTCAGTCTTGTGAATCAAAGATGTTTCTGTCTTGTGAATCAAAGATGTGTCAGTTTTGTGAATCAAAGAAATGTGTGTTTCAGTCTTGCGAATCAAAGATGTCTTAGTCTTGTGAATCAAATATGTGCCAGTCTTGTGAATCAAAGATGTGCTAGTCTTGTGAATCAAAGATGTGCCAGTTTTGTGAATCAAAGATGTGCCAGTCTTGTGAATGAAAGATGTGTCAGTCTTGTGAATTTATCATCATACTAATTGAAATTCGAGTCAGAGATAAGAGAAATTATAATGACGTTTCCGTCTGTCATTTATGTATTTCAAGTCGTTTACATGCTTTATCGACAATGGAGGCCGTGTGTCATACGGTTTATAAACAATGGAAACTGTGTATTATACGTCCTATCGACCAAGAAGACTGTGTCATTCGGTAGTTAGACATTGAAGACTGTGTCATACGGTTTATAGGCAATGACGACTGTTTATTATACGTAATATCGACCAAGAAGACTGTGTCATTCGGTCTTTAGACATTGAATACTGTGTCATGCGGTTTATAGGCAATGACGACTGTTTATTATACGTAATATCAACAAAGAAAACTGTGTTATAAGGTCTATATACAATGAAGAATGTATTATACGGTTTATAGACAATGACGACTGTGTTATACGGTTTATAGACAATGACGACTGTGTTATACGGTTTATATACAATGAAGACTGTATTATACGGTCTATATACAATGACTACTGTGTTATACGGTCTATAGACATTGACTACAGTTTTATTCGGTCAATATACAATGACGAATGTTTTATACGGTTTATTGACAATGACGACAGTTTTATACGATCTATAGACAATGAACTATATGTATATATTTACAATGAAAACTGTGTTATACGGTATATAGACAATGACGACTTTTTATATGGTCTATCGACAATGAAGACTCTGTGTTAAACGGTCATTTTTGTAAATATCAATAAATCAACAGCCTGTGTGGTGTATGGTTGTTTGAAAGACGTTGCCGAATAGTTTTGCATGCCATGAAAGACAGGACACTATGAAACCGAAAGCAGATAATATATAAAAGGTTCGTTAACAATAATTTCGTTTGCTTATTAAAAACCAGTACTAATTGTTGAATAAATCATATTCAGAAAACCAAAATGTAAATGTAGTGTCGGCGTATAGGTTTGTATACACAATACTTTTCGATACTTTCTGCATTGTAGAAATAATGGTGAAATCAAATCTACAAGCTGTGTGCAAAGTTTATAGACAGAGTGTATTGAATTACTGGTGGCTTGAAGACATGACACAGGGGATACATCCAACATGTGCATTCTTAAACACAACCTACCGCTTATTTCTTTCTTTAAAACATCTAGATGATACACACTTAATAATATAATATGCAGTTGCTGTTAAACAAATTGAAAATGAAAAAGGGTATGCCTGTTGTTTATTCCACGAAGCTAAGAATAACAAAATAATTGATCAACTTGTAAATCATCAGAAACCCATTGCAAGACAAATATATTCAAATAAATATGTTGCATAATGCTCCTATGTTAAAATAAGCAATAAGAAATACATTTAAATCGGATTTCTGCTACGTTCATCAGCAGATACGCTGGTGAATACAATAACAAACGATGGGTTTACCTGCAATGATGATGTATAACGTGTAGCAGCTTACAGTATCAGTCAAGTGCCACGGTTTCCGATTAGTCAAAATTAGACCCGGGCTAACGTCTATGTATATTAAATAAGCCCTTAAAAGGCTTTAAAATGGACTTCTTTTTTCGTAAACCGAGTATAAGCATTCCTGAGGAAAACGCAAAGCGATTTTGAAATCAATCATAATTTAATTGTTACTAATTAGTTAAAAACGACTTAGGAATATAAGTGATGTATCTGTTTCCTTGAACACTAGATATGCATCATTAGCGCACTATAAATACAGGCTTCTGAAACAAACCAATGTTTATTTTTATTACGGGATCCCGCCTTAATTCCATTAAGAGATGGGAAAGCTTATATTAGCAGGATTTCATTACGGATATTTCGACAATAAAACACGTTTAAAAATATTTTTTACTGAACAAATGCGATAACCTGTTTAAAATTAACTATTAAATGATCTAATTTTACAATATGCGAACTTTTAAGCCGAAAGGACGGTGACGTTTGATGTTTGTCTGCAATCTTGTCTTGCAGTGCCCTCAATGGTTTATTCACTTGTTGCTCTGGCTTCAGCCAAGTCATTGAGTACCTTCGCTGTGCCTTTCTAGGCTATCGTTTTTTGTATTTATTAATACACGAGCATCTTTGTGTTTTACGCATATTGCCTTTTAATGCTGCCTTGTTGGTAAGGGAATAGTTCATGTCGGGGATTTCTTTATTTACACTGTCCCGTTTTATTGAGATGACAATAGGGTAAGTGTGAGGTTTGGTGCACCCTAGAACCTGGTTAAAACCCATAGCGGCCTTTTTTGACACTGACCAAGGCGGTAGCCCTATTGTCAACCCTTTTTGTGATGTCAAATGCCTTTTTGCCATTCATGTTTGTCGTTTTGCGGGTTTTTGGCTTTACTGTGTTCTGTGAAAGCTGCATTTCCTGTTCGACTTTTATACTTTCATTTCATACCCCAGCCAACCCAGTTTTCAATTCTTGGAGAAGGGGAAGCATGGGGTATGAAAGTTATTACTCAGATTAATGCATATTGGTGAATGTAATATAATATTTTATAAGCATCGACATCATTTCATTTTAAATTTTAACAATAAATCTTTCAACTAATAGCGTATGGCAATAATAAATTCATAAAGAACAGCAAAGGAAAATGTGATAACATGTGTTTCGTTCCAGTTAGTTATATTAAATTTAAAGATATCGACTACTTTATTAAAAAAATAATCAGTTGAAACACACATTTTACATTCTTTTAACTTAAAGTATAAACTAAATTTAGAGTTAATGCAATTGCTGTGTATACATGTTTTGCATACGTGACAGCAGTTATACTATGTCATTTCCATAGAAGAAATACAGTCTCATATGTTTGGGGCCAATGATAAAGTAACATAGATATGACCAATAATAGTATTAAGGCTAAAAGGCATTTGTAAACAAAGTCGATGATATACGATGGGAAGATAGATTATCGAACATCGTTCTCATTTCGATGAAAATGGAGGTAGTTTTAAAATCACAAAATTTGAATTTTTGTTTGTTTGAGAATAGCAATCGTTTGTGAACATACGAGGAACGTTCATTATATAATGCAACTAGCTGTCATATTCACGTTGTGTGAGGTTTACACACAAAATTAAAAAAAAATCTTATATAATGAACCTTTAGTTACACTTTCTGAAAATGTTATTAAAATCAGTGAAGATATAAGTCTATGACGACTGTTTGTTAGGGACATATTCATATACACTGCCTTAAAAAACAGCAGAAAAGTTTAATGAATTTGCATAGGTCGTTATGTTGGATTCATAAAAAAATGCATTTTGCAGTAAAGTAATTTATTCAAACTTTTGTTGTAACTAGAAGTATATGTAAATACAAAACATCGATATAGTCCAATGCAAGAAATGCCGTTTTCTTGGAAATATAAAAGTCCTGAAAATATCAAATTCCAATAAAAATAATAGTCAAAATTAATTTGAAGATGTGACGGGAAATGGTTTTAAATACATGGGTAACGAATTGAAGGGATACTCTAAAGATTTAATATAAAATCAACAATTTTAGTTACACCGCTCCAAAAATATTAAAGCCTGAAGTTGCTCTTCGCTTTTTTAGCATAAAGTTTAAGCTAAATTTTGTCGCACTGACAACATTTAAGGAGCAATAAACCCAAAAATAAACACATTACAAATAAAAACTACTAACATGTTCATATGGAAGATATAAAAGTTTGTGGTTTAGGCAAAAAAGCCATATTGGCCGTCGATATCAGATTATTAGTCTAAATATTTTTTCCGTTTAAGGCGAGTTCAGTATCATTTACATGTCTTAAAAAAATGCCCTCAAAACACATTTATTTGTTGGATGGAAATATCTAAAACTTGATAAATTAATGGGGAAAGTTCATTTTAACATAATCCGTATCAATAACTACAACAATGGACCATAATTAAATTTTAGGACCATAGTTGCATTATATAATGAACGCCCTCGTATGTCAGAGGTTTTTAAACAATGACAGAATGGGTATTTAATAGTCAATGCCAAACATTAAATTTGTTCAAAGAAATACGTTTGTATAATGAGTGTCGACGTGCCGTAAAACACCATTCATTCATTCATTCATTCATTTATTCATTCATTGTATAGTGAAATAAGTTTTTTTAATATATTGGAGGTTATTCTGATAATTTGCTTAGCAAATAATAATATAATACATTTGCTTAGAAATCTCTTCCTTATCTAGCATTTCTAATATCTTCAAAGAGTTATATCAATATTCATATGTTTAATCTATGTCCCTAAAAGGTAGCGATAACCTTTTTTTGTTCAGTATATTATAAATACTGATAGCGGAAACAAACTGTTGTTTATTCTGCAAAACCAATATTCTTAAACCTAGATTTAACTACTACATTGTCCATCAGTGCAAATGTATATTAACAAAAAAATGTGTAATTAAACATGTTTGAAAAATGCAAAAAATAAATAAAAACTGAATAGAGGCTCCGTTGAAAGGAAATTACACACGAGAGAAACGTAGAGAAAAGTTATGATACTTATAAACCTCGTTAATATACTCTCTATACGATCCACTTTCCAATAGTCATTATCTTTGATAAGTATCATAGTTTCCATCGAATCTTAATTTACTCTGTGATAAACAGAGTTTAATTGTTGTAGTCATCTAATTGTATTATATTAGAGATTAAGAAAAATACATTATGTTTTGTCCGTGTTGCCAAAATAATGTCACTGGACCCCATTTGAAAAAAGTTTTTTAAACTTTTATGGGCCATCCTTTGTATATCATGTCACTAATTTATATTATCTATATTTTAAAAAGAAAATAATCAGAAATGGCATAATGCAACATTTTTCTTAAACATTTGATAGATTCTTAATTATTTTAATCCATTATATATAATTATGTATTTAACTGCTATTTATTTAATGCTGTTTTGTTGTTTGTATTACAGATAGATGTAAAAATAGATCTATCTATACATATTAAATATTTGAATAAACACATTAAAAGACATTTATTTATCAATATGTATAAATAAGACAACATGTATTTATGTGATACGCTTTAATGCATATATCTTAAATTATTTCATATTTTATTTATTTGTAGAAATAGGGACCAAATTATAAGATTGATGTTTGACGTCACCACATTTTAAATATGTATTGTTTTGTTTTTCTATTTTGTTGTAAATAATGAAATTTCATATGATTATATTTAAGTCGTATTCCAACTTTATTAAGCATCAATTATGTTCAATTTATTGTTCGATGATTTATTTTTCAATCTTGCTTCCCGTAAAATTCGTTTTTTGTTCATTAAAAGTACACGTATTTATGAAAAATCACTTGAACTTCTAAACTCTATACTATGGGGAGTTAGGAGTTCGTATAAGTACATATTTGGAAAATATCGGATGAAAATACGGTTAGTTGTAATTTAAATCTATGAACAATTACTTTATTTAACATAACTGCAAGTAGATATAAAATCTAATTGGAAATGTAGCATTAAATGCAACGTAAATTGATATTATTACAGCAGTTATATACTCTTAACGTTAAATGATTCTATCAGTATGTTAGGTAAAGCTTTATTTAACCACTACATCAACTATTTTAGTTTCAAAAAACAAAACAAAAAACAACATATTTTCTACATAAGACACCCAAACACATAATTAAGAAATAATCATACCTTGAAAGTATAAAAATGAGACGCCGTCCAGAGTAAGAACTAGCTGCAAACTCTTAATTCTATTATTTTATACCTTATTGTGTTTGTCTTTCTAAGGTTTTTAGTAATACCTGTATAGGTATAAATCACATCTTCTATAGTGTTTTCTGATCACCTGTTTCAGACTCTTGAAAATCATGATAACGGTGATGTTTTTATAACACAACCAATCAAGATTTTTCAACTCACATACTAAATTAGACGATGTTTGGCATAGCAGGCAGCAGTTCAAGATCTTGACTGGGTTGTTTTTTTCAATATGCTGCGTGGTTATTTATTGCAATAAATTCATGCTCTTAAGAAGTTTGCTTTGATCAAATTCAATGAGTCCGTCATTTATACATACGTGCTGTACGTGAATCATCATGTGCTTACTTTGATAATGTGCACACATAAATAAATCACAGTTGTTGCCATAACATAATCCCTGTTGTTGCCATAACATAATCAAAGTTGATGCAAAACAGACCACAAAGAACAGATTTTAAAGCTATAGAGTCCCAATATCAATATATTTCTTCTTTCTAGGCGTGTCTTTATTTGTAACTGCATGTTCACCAGCTCATGTCGAAATCGGGCATTTAAGCGAGCAAATATAGCGCAGGAAATCAAGGTAAGGTAGCGCCGTGGTGTAATGGTTAGCATTGCGGCTCAGTAACCCAGGGATCGCGCGTTCAATCCCAGCCAGGACGAATTTGGGTTAATTATCGAAATATTTCAAAAGTATTTCCTACCTTACCAGTCCTTCGGATGAGACTTAAAACCTAGGTCTGCTCGCTAAAATGCTTAGTGCAATACAGCGATGATAAATAAACGCTTATACGCACGCAGGAAATCATTTACTGTATATACATCGACCAGTGCACATCGTACCTATACACAAGTAACTGTATTTTTTACAGAAAAAAATAGCTTCTTTCGCGGCTCGAACACACGACCTTCTGATTTCAAATCCGGTCCACTGAACTACAACGCTGCTTGAGAAAATAGTATACCAACTACCATTTATTATGAGGCAAAATAACTCAACTTAATTTGAACGCAACTAAAGATGGATCAATAAATATGTAGTCCATATTGTCACACGTGTAAATTAACATTGCCTGGTGTAATACTTTATGTTATCAATATGAAACTAATTCTTCGCCTCAAATCAACCAAATCTCGACTTGTTATTTAGCGCTTGATGAGTTTGTGTGCGCGCTCTTGTTATTAGATAATGCCTATTTAGTGTTTAAAATGATACAACATACCAATAAATAGCAGTTGTCTAGTAGTCAGCGTACATCTTTCAAAACTTACAAGTGCAAGGCTGTGGTTCAAATCCCGTTCCGAGCAACTATTATTTTTTTATCACATACATGCTGGATCCGTATATTTATCGATGTTACCTGTACGGAGGCTGAATAAAAATGTGAAATTTTACGCATCGAGTTCTCCTTATATACCGACTTTTGGGGTGTTCGTCGATTTGAAACTACTACACGTAACTCATTCATATTCATGAGTTATTACCAGTTAAAATAGGGACTGTACAGCTTTAAGAACTAACATCGACTGAGGAAGTGAGAATAACGCAAATAGAAAATATGTTGGACAGATAAGTGACTTTATTTAAACATGATCTCATAATATTTCAAAGTCCTTACTTGTTTTTATTTATTAGTTTACTGCCCCGTTACAATCCACTTACACCTGGTGGATTTCAAAATAAATGCATTAATGCTGACAAATATTCCTTGCATCATATATTTGCCACTTGCCAAGTGCTGACTTACCGCCGTCGTGATACCATATATCAGTCATGAAATCAATTTAATAGGATGTTTTCTCAATTGCATACAAAGAAAGACAGACACGTTTTCTTGAAAATATATTGCTGTTTATAAAATCACGTTAAACTGATAACAAACTAGAACAGAGACGATATACTGTAGTGTATCAATCTGAGGCTTACATATTGACTGTTCATCAATCAAGCATCCTTAACAGCTATAATTAATAATACGAAAGTGACAGTTTTACTGCAAAATACATAGTTATCTCTGTAATAATTATCAGAGTTATTATATGATATACATGTTAAGAACCCAAATAAATTCGTAATGTATCGCGGCCTATAACGATGCATAGAAATGCACTGGCGTATTTAACGTTTTTAGGAATACATATTCTGTCATAACATATACGCATGTAAATCTCAAAATGGGTTTAGTTAAAAAAAACACCGCAGTAAAATATGGAAGGCAAGTGATTTAAAGCATAACATTAGACTAAATTTGTTCGTGTTGTAATAGTTTATGTAATGCAAGCTTTTGACTAAGAAGACCATGACAAGCTTTTAAAAAACGAAAGTCTATACATGTAGTGACAAAACAGTAAAATCATTTGAATATTATCGTACAGACAGAAAACAACATGATTCCTTAAGTGGAGGCGTCTTTAATAAACAAACAAATACACGTGTCTATCACTTAGGCTCTAATATACACATACATGCATATGCTACTTCTATTTATTATGTGAAAATATCTCAACATCTTTAAACCGCTTTCAGTGATTGGTGTCTTAATGGTATGATACAGTCACCTTCAAATCGGACAAGACTTATCAACATAAATACGGTATTACAATAAAATGACATGACCAATACATAACCATAAAGCCCTAACTGAAGCACTGGTTGTCATGCATTTCTTCAATATTGAGCTAAAGATTTTCTTTTGAAAGGCGACATGTATGTATATATTATCACGAAAAATAGTTATACTGTCACAGAGAAATCTAAGCTCCACTTGTATTCATATATACATGATCATTTATGTCTAATACTTATATTGCCTACTAATGCTGCAATGTTTGTTAGAGAATACAACGTAGCGGGGATATCTTTATTTACACTGTCACGTTTTTTTTGTGGGATGACAATAGGGTAAGAATGCGATTTGGTGCACCCCAGAACCTGGTTTAAACCCCCAGTTGCCTTTTTTTACACTGACCGTTCCAAGACGGTTGCCCTATTGTTAACCCTTTTGTGATGTCGTAACTTGCCTTTTATTAATCTTTGTAACTGTTGTTTGTTTCTATGCTTGCTTTTGGTTAATTGTGGTCTTGAATGCTACATTTCGTGTTCGGCTTTTATATATTCATTTAAGCCTACTTAACCACAGCATCCAAACTTAATGGCAGCGTAAGCCTAGACTGTTCTGCAGATTAAAAAACGGGTTTACGTATAATGGCAATCACGATAGGCTTCTATCATCTCCGTTCTAGAGCACCCGTTTTCGTACGATATAAGGTTGACGAGCCAGTTCCCAGCATCAGTCCATTTCGATTTCATATTGCAGGGGGTCCCCTTAAATTCCATTCAATTACTCCATTCCTTACTCACTTACCAGACACACATCATTGTTTTTGAAGTTTGTTCTGCATGCATTAATCTTCATTCTTACTTAAAAATATTGAACATTATACTCGACATCTTACCTAGTTTACCCTGCGTTTCTTTATCCCTTCAGTATAGATGTGACCGACCCCTGGAAAGTTCATGCATAAATTGCAATATCTCTGATAAATCGAAGCATTGTCAGAGTTATTCTGCGTAATCAGTTTCCTGCTAGACCGTTCGCATAAGGCAGAGTTCACACGCCTGAAAATCATGTATTTGTTTGTCCTTTTAAGCTTTTTGATGTGAACGTAGAAACAATCTGGTCAAAAACAGAAATAAATGTCGAAAAGCATGGGAAATGAATAAAGAAGATATTATTTCTCGATTCAGCTTTACAATTATGCATTTAAGTAAAACAAGTCAGTTGACACGTTCCATGTTATTTCAAGACCAATAGAAACCTGAAAGAGAGTCTAATGTCCTCTTGGACATTTAAAAAAAAAAGTATAAATCATAGATTATCAATGTTTTTTAAATGAAATCTCCAGTATAAAATGCTGTATGAATTTATGTTAAACTTATACTTTCTTATGAGCCACTGAATTTAGTTTGCATTTTTATCTTTGAGTGAAATTCTAGAGATATACCCTATCAAAATCTAATCAAAATTAATTCCTCTGGAATAACGCAATGTTTATACTCGTATTGGGAAAGCATACAACATATTCCGTTTTCAAAATCTGCAAGTATAATAGCACTTGCATGAATCTTCTCATTTACATATACACTAAACCAATTTGCTAAGTATCAACCTAAGAATATGTCAATAATATTCTTATTGTTTTGTGTATTTTGAGCTTGAATAGAGATACGGTTAAACTGCAAAATAACGAGTGTAAATCGTCTGCTCTGATTGCATGGTATTGAACATATTTTAAAACTTTTAAGTCAATGTGTTTTCTTAGAAATAAGTTATAACACTTATACAACTGGGTATATAGGATTTTATTAAGTACTTCGAATTAGTGAAGCTTTCGATGTTATGCCAGTTAAAATTATTTTGACATCATGTTTTACTAGCATTACCACTACAAATGCGTTTGCGAAAGAAATTTTCGAAATATTTAATGTTAACGCTGAATTACAGTTACTTGAATTTCAAACAATATTCATTGTAAAGGGAGGTAATTTAAGATTATCTATTTCATATTTTATAGACGGAAAATCTGCGATAAATGGGTCAAATTTTTATGTTTTATTCTATTATTTCATACCAATTTTAAGAATTTTATATCTTTAAGCGATCTTTGACTCATGGTATGTGTTTTAACAGTACATTTCATGTTTTCATATAAAGGGAGGGTAACCCTCAAAAGTTGTAACAGTTTAAACAAAAAATAAATGTTTTACAAACTATGTCAAAACAAAATACTTATATGTCTATTCTAAAATATATTTAAAATAAGAAAATTAGTTAAGATACAAAAGTTGATACTTAGCAATTGTGTTCAGTGTATTCAGCTTTTTGGAAAATTGATAGACACGATCATGAAATATTTTAACTTTGGACAAAAGATCACAAGAGTCGAATCAAATTAATACACATTCTTTGTTTTGTTTAATTATATATAAAAGTATATATAAAAGTAAAACAGATAATGTAGCGTTCAAGGACCACATTCAAACAGAGACACACATTGAAACAAACAACAATTACAAGGATATAACATTATATTTTTAGTTTGTGTGAATGGTGTTTTACGTCATTTTTAACATATTTTAGGCCATATATGACGCTCGATTGTTTTGTGGTAGAGGCAGATCACCCCATGTTTCCTGGGTAGAACCCATACAATATACCTCCCGCCATCCGTAAGAATCGACACTTTCTCACTTGCAAGTTGAGCTCTCAGTGGTATTCGAATGTTATAACATTAGAACACTTAAACTATCAAGTGATAGCGTGGCTCCCACGGGGACATATTGTCCCATATTTCAGTCTAGAAACTACTTTAGACAATGATAACATATATCTACATACTTACTCTAACGATAGTTGTTATCGGAAAGTCACATCAACTACTCAATTACCTTGACATATAGAAGCAGCAGTAATATATTAGGTATTGATATATACGTATATCCACTTCAATGTTGGATAAAACTAAAGAGGAATTGAAGATATTAAATACGCTGGACCAAGATCAAACAGCTCTTATCAATATTTATTAAAGGTAAACGTTTGCACTTGTATAAACAGAGGAGTATACAACACAATGACAGCTGTGTTCGTGAGGATGATATTGATGATAATGATGATGATGATGATGATGATGATGATATTGATGATATTGATGATGATGATGATGATGATGATGATGATGATGATGATTGTGACGATTATGATGATGATGATGATGATGACGATGATGATGATGATGATGATGATGATGATGATGATGATGATGATGATGATGATGATGATGATGATGATGACGATTATGATGATGATGATGATGATGATGACGATGACGATGATGATGATGACGATGACGATGATGATGCTATTGATGATGATAATGATGATGATGATGATGATGATGATGATGATGATGATGATTGTGACGATAATGATGATAATGATATCCTGCTTATGTTATTATATTGCTGCTTTCCGGCATGACTTCAACGTTTCACACCACAATTAATTTTCCATAGGGTCCCATTGTAATGTTTTTGTTCGTGGCATAGAGATAAACAGATTTTACAACATGTATTTATGCTTAAATTCTTCATTGATCCAATATCTACAATTTAAAACACAAATATTTACCAGATTGAACTTTTTTTAATTTCATGTTTGACGCCTATCAAAATTTAGACAAAAATACAACCCCGTCGTGATTAGACCCATGATGTGTAAAATGAGGCAGAATTAGCTAGAAATCTTATATATACATGCATTTTTCTGTGATCTCTTCCTAAAATGCTGTAGATTTAGAACCTGGTAAAGATAAATCAATGTATCCTGTAAAATGTAGAAAAGCGAACTTGTTTCTTTTATCTACCTCCTTCATCTGTAGGGCACGAGTATTCAAGGGAGATAATAGTGGTGTGAGTCCTAAACAAACGCTAGTGTGAATGTCAATAAATACTGAAAAGTGGATCCCTTGGAAGCAACAAACACAAACAAGAGACAAAAGTAGCAGATTCGGTTTTATTGAGTCTGTTCATGAGAGGTAATGTGAAGTGCAACACATCTCACGCCTCCTAGCACAAACTTAAGCGATATTCCACTTTAAAGCCACACATATTTGGCTTGATGATCCCAAAGGACCAGTAATTAATAACACTACTGATTTGTAGTCGGGGCGACTTTTAACGGCCGCCACACAGCACTAGACAAACGCTAGTGTGAATGTCTGAATCCCTTGGAAGCAACAACCACAAACAAGAGACAAAAGTAGCAGACTCGGTTTTATTGAGTCTGTTCATGAGAGGTAATGTAAAGTTCAACACCAAGTTTCTCTGTTCCAAAGGTTAGGACATGGCGATAAACTGTTGCAAAGATTTGTTCTTTCAGTTAAAACACATTTTGCACGAGGATTTTAACATCTCTAGAATTTCACTCAAAGAAATACCAAGTGGACGCGTTTTCAAACATACTGCGTATATACGAGTATGAGGGATGATAAAAAAATACGTGGACTTTTCTTATTACTTTTTAACGGTTTGGAATATCGCATTTGATTTTTTCCTACTAGTAGCTTGATTTAATGTTGACAATTCCTGTAAATATTTCATCTTCACGTTTACGAATAAGCAATTTTTGTTTGTTTTAAATACCCCTATTTTGGAAACGCGGAGCACGGTCTAAATGAGGCCATTTTTACGCAAGGTCCTTCCCAGGCTTTCTTTTATTTTTTCATTACACGTGCGCAAAATACCGCCAAAATTAATCTGCTGCTAGAATGACGTCATTTGAACAGGTGAACGTTTTTTCCGACGTCATTTCTGCTCAGAATTTGCATACGGTGCAGTTGTCTAACAACAGTAACTAAAAAAGAACGACGTATTTATGACGTCAGCTGAAACTATGGAGATACGCGCGGTGATCAAGTTTTGCGTAAATCTAGTCATGACCCCAACGCAGACAATGAAACATATGAAAACGGCGAATATGAAGACAAATCTAAGACGGTCGCAGGTTTTCAAGTGGCACAAACGTTTTTGAGATGGACGGGAATCGATTTTAGACGACAAGGGAAGATGTCGACCACCAATTATCAGACCGGCATTAGTGACGTCATTTGAGTCACTCGTCAATCAAGACAGATGCATGACAATTAGGGAGCTTTCAGATGAATATTAATATGTCAAGAGTAAGCACCGCGTTGGATGCCCCGCCTATTGGCGGATAATCAAAGAGAGCGCCGGGAAGAAGATTCATAGAAATTGCTTAGAAGATACTATGGAAGGGAATCAGGGTCAAAAGTCTTAATGTGTTAATTGTTTTTCTGCAATGTCTCATGTGTGTAAATATTGCAGATTTGTTTTTTCTTTGTTGCAAATGCAACATTACAACCTTGCAACTTTCAAAAGGCAAACATCCTAATGCGTCCAGTGTATGCTCCACGATATTCCATGTGTGTAAACATGTAATACATCATACTTCCTTGTGCCAAATGCTAACATGCAACATTGCAAATTCTTAATTCGTATCAGTTTGTAAATTGTTATTCTAGCACATGTGAGTTGCATGTGTGGTACAAACTTGCAAGTCTCAATGGTCTTAATTACAAATTTGGGGTGTTTAATTGTTATTTTTACGCTTTAAATACAACTTGTGCAGCAGACAATCTATAATGATTGTAGCGCCGCCTAACGTCATAATTTAGACGATTGCACCATTATGACGACAGGTGGCTACTCCATAGCTACTAACTGGTCCCTTTGTAATTCGCAATCTCTTGGTCCAGATAAAGCTTGCTCTCTAATAGTTGTCTCATCCTGAATCTGTTGTTATCGGAATTCGCGATGGAAGATATGAATGAATTAGTGCGGCAGAAATCGGATCACCTAAGTTTTAAGGCCCTTGATTTAGTTAAGAGTGTCCATTGGACACAAAATACGCCGTCGAAAGTGGATAATTTGTAACTGAGTACAGACGGATGGACAAACATTGCCGCGACATAATACAAACTCCGTTGTTACCAGGGCAATTGGTATAAAAATGCCGTATTTGGACTCATGACGACAATAGGGCCTTCCTTTGGCCGGATTTCAAAGAAACTTTGCAGGGATGATCAGTACCAAATCTAGTTGTGCATATCGTCACCGTGTTCCGTTCGAATGATTTTGGCAGAGTTTTATTAGGGAATGGCCCTATAAAGGTTTTAATACACAAACATGGGCCTATTTTTCCTGAACTCCTGGCTGGATTTCAGCGGAACTTTGCAGGGATGATCAGTACCAAGCCTAGTTATGCATATCATCGCTGTTCCGGATAAATGATTTTTGATAGAGTTATGGCCCTTTAAAGGTTTTAATACACACACTTTGGACTCCGTTCCCCTGAACCCCTGGCCAGATTTCAACGAAACTTTGCAGGGATTATCAGTACTAAGTTATGCACGTTATCGCCGTGTTTCTATTGAACTATTTTTAGTGGAGTTTTGGCCCTTTAAAGGTTTTAATACACACAATTTTGTTCGGACTAGTTCTCCAGAACCTCTGGCAGGATTTCAGTGAGACTTTGCAGGGATATTCACCGTGTTCCGGTTGAATAATTTTTGCAGAGTTATCAACCTTTAAAAGTTTGCACAAACTATCCAGACTAGTCTTCTGAACTCCTGGCCAAATTTTGGCGAGCATGACGAGTACCAAGCGTTTCATCGCCGTGTTCCAGTTAAATGATTTTTGGCAGAGTTATAGCCTTTTAAAGGTTTTAGTACACACACTTTGTACAGGCTAGTTCTCCTAACTCCTGGCTGGATTTCAGTGAAACTTGGCAGGAATGATACAGGCCCTCTTGGTCCTCTTTTTTAAAGTTCCTCTTACTGATGTGTGTAAACTGCCATTAATGCTTTTTTAATATTGACCTAAGTTTTATTGTGAAAAGTAACACATGTACTGAAGAAAATAATCAACTGAGGAAAACTTTGAGTTGAGGAACTCTCAGCTGGAGATGTTTATTGAAACCGGGTCTGGGTAAAGTCCTAAAATTGACACTGAATTAAACAGGCTGCTGAATATATTATGTGATCAGATGATCTATTTTTAATGAGATTACAAGACAATGAGATTGCAAGATATGCTTAAAGTTATTAATTTGTGTGTCCTGTTATTAAAATGGCCAGTAGGGCTTATGCCATGGCGTGTTGTCTGGCGTCCGTAAACTTTTAACGGTGTAAACACTGTCGAGCTTTCATTTTTAGCAGGCTATTGCGACGACACTGTCTGTAGTCGGCTGTCTGTCTGTCCGTTAGCACTTTTAACCCTTTCCCTAATAAGCAAAATAGTGGACTCTTCCATTCTGAAAGTATTTTCTCAATATTTACTATCTTTCGGTAAATTTTGTTAACATTTTCTGATAGAGTGGAAAACAGTGCAGGACTAAGATCCAATTGCACGTTCTGATAAATTGGAACTTGCCCTGCACTGTTTTCAAAAGCCTCCCGTTTGGAGGTCTTAAAAGGCGTATCTATTAGGGAATGGGTTAAACTTCTCTGAAACCATAAGGCCATTTTGAACAAGTTGCGTGCATTGCGTATTGCATGGCAATACACGTCCCCTACCAGTTCCAATTTGGCACAGACAAGGTAAAAATCCTACTAGTATTGGTCACGTATCTCAAGCAACATTGCCACGAAAAGCATACACCTGACATTAATGAAATGTTATGATGTACAAAACTATATAGAACATAAAGATTGGATAAGATTTGTTTCGAGTTAGAGAGCAGACATCACCAATTTTGTGAGTTTTACACAATTAAAAGGCAATAACTCTGCTGTTAGTGGTTGGATGTGGCTGGTTATCGAACATGGCCTACATTGTGACCAAGTTTCATAATGATGGAAGAAAGAAGTAGAATTTGAAATTATATTTCCTTTAATATAATTACATGCAATCAGGTTTAAAGTTACACTTACACTGGATTCATAATTTAAACTTTGATGAATACTTCCCTTTAATGCAAAGCAGTTGGTAAAATATGTACCTTCCTACATACCTACCCACTTATGAAATCTTGGGCAGGGAAACTGCAAACAAACTGTTTATTAAGGATGGCCTAAAGAGTTTATATATCAGCCCTGACCTTTGATATTATAAGTATTACTTACTGCATTATACAATAGATGAAACTATCCTGGTCAAAAAGATTATCAAGTTGTTTTTTATAATTATGTTGTTCTAAGTCATTTTCGGCTCCAATTTTAATGTTTTAGGCTATTTCTATTGGCCATGAATCACCTGAACGTGGATACTAAGAACAATCAACCGTCGCAAAGCAATGGTAAAACTTTCTCACCTTATTAATATTAGTAAATAATTTATAAGATAATTATGAAATAATTAATTACTAATCATTTATAAATCCCTAAACACATGAGGGTAAGTAATATTAATAAAACAGTGTTGTTTTTCATTGAACTTGGAGAAACAACTAAAATTTCTTTCGATTACCACAAATTCAAACTCGACAATCATTGTTCGAGAGAGCGATGTATAAATCTTGCTTAATATTTTAACATTATTAGCTTTAAAGTATAAAACAATTTGTCCACTTTACAGATAGAAATAATAAAATTGAGTTGGGGAAAATTTTCAAAACATCATTAATTTGACCTAATTAGACCCTGGAAAATAGGTATTTACTCCTGGAATTCACAAATAAAAGAAAATCTGTAAATAAACCGCATTAAAAGTTCAAAATATTAACATGTTTCATGACTTTTGTTCATCCTATCAATCTTTTACACTGAAAAACATACATGTACGTGCACATGATGTTTCGGCAATGTTTCAACCAACCTTACATACTTTCATTACCGCGTTTTTAATACAAATAACCTTTAATGTCCTAAGAACGGTATGCAATAAAACTCCTTAAAGTTCTTAATTTAACATATTTCATATAAGAAACATAGAGCAGTTATTATAACCTTCATTTGGAATAATTATGTAAATATTGTAAAGTTTAATGAGAAACAAATTTGACTTAGAATAGTTTTGCGCCAAATTATTTTTGAAAGCAATACTAATGTAAATTATTATAATCTTAAATAAATTTGCAAGAAACAACCTGATTTTCTTGGCTATAAACAATCCCTTATATGAAGATTTAATCAACAAGAGGTCAATGACCTTGAAGCTCTACTGATAGGTTTTTGATAGCTAGATCAGCATTCCTGTGAAGCTTCATGAAAATCCGTCAAGTAGTTTCAGAGGAGTAGTCGCTACAAGTTTTCATTATATAACTATGTAAACAAAGATGGCTGCTGGCGGCCATGTTTAATTATTTTGATAAGGATCAACATCATGTCATACTGATCAGTTTAGAAAAAGTCCCATGTCAATATCACTTATAGTTTTCAAGAAGTAGTCGCTACAAACTTGTATTTTGAAAATCTATTATTAGCCATGGCGGCCATCTTGAATTTCCGGCCGACCTGATATTTTGCTAGGATTAATTAGACATCAAAAGCAACATCCCTGTGAAGTTTCATGAAAATCCATAGAGTAGTTACAGATGAGTAGTCGCTAAAAGTTTTTACTAGATAACTCTACATAAACAAAGATGGCCGCTAACAGCCATGTTTAACATCGAATCAAAACGATTTTCGACAAGGACCAATATCATGTTGATCATTTAAGAAAAAGTCTTATATCAATATCACTGATAGTTTTCAAGAAGTACTCGCTACAAACTTGTTTTTTTGATAATCTATTTTTAGCTGTGGCAGCCATCTTGAATTTCCGACCAAACTGAAATCTTGCTAGGATCATTTAGACACCAAGAGCAACATTCCTGTGAAGTTTCATGAAATCCGTCGAGTAGTTTCAGAGGAGTAGTCGCTACAAGTTTTTACTAAATAACTCTATGTAAATAAAGATGGCAGCTGGCAGCCATGTTCAACGTCGAATCAAAACGATTTTCGACAAGGACCAACATCATGTCATGCTGATCATTTTAGAAAAAAGTCCCATATCAATATCACTTATAGTTTTCAAGAAGTAGTCGCTACAAACTTGTTTTTTAAAAATCTATTTTTAGATTTGGCGGCCATCTTGGATTTCACATCAACATGAATTTTTGCTAGGATCAACTAGACTTCATGGGCAGCATTTCTGTAGTTTCATGAAAATCCATTCAGTAGTTTCAGAGGAGTAGTCGCAACAAAAAAAGAAAATTACGGATCAGCAGAGCTAAAAAAGCTGTTTGAGATACAATAATATCATTTATGACACATTTTATTTTTCTCCACCAAATTTTAGAATATTGTTCTAATATTTTGTGACGTTATAAAGGGTCAGTATAAGGATTATGTAAAAAATCATTTTCCAAAAAAAAAGGGAGTTACAATAGTTTCACTTTCAGGGCCGTCGTTTGAACGTTTTTGGGGCCGAAATTCGGCCCCATTCCCCTCCCCTAAAAGTATGTATTTTTCCCCTTTTCCTGTGAAAAATTCTCCTTAAAAAAAATAATTAGAAAATGTTAAACTCCTATACAGGAAAACAGCATACTTTTTGTAATTTGGAATGGTACATTCTTGGTGCCACTTAAATAATAAAACAAGAGGCCCAAGAGGGCCTGTGGACGCTCTACTGGCTAACTTGGCTCTTATAACATCAATGAAGCGAGAGACTGTCATTTACGGTTTTGTGAAAATTTTGGGCAAAGTACAGCTTTTTAACTAAATCAAGGGCCATAACTAGATCAGTAAAAGAGTTTGGCAAAGATCAGATGCAAAATGAAGGCCCTATCGTATGACGAGGCAAATTATAGCATTTTTAACAAAATCAAGGGCCATAACTCTGCTGTTACTCTGTCTGGTTTTTACTTGACCGAGTTTTCATTGACATTATGATATCTGATATAGTTTGGTAAAGATCGGATAAAAAATAAAGGCCCTATCGTCTTAACGAGGCAAACTATAGCATTCTGAACTAAATCAAGGGCCATAACTCCACTCCGCCGTTACTGGTCCGATATGAACGGTTTACGAACTTGTCCGAAATTCATTGATATTAACAATCTGATCAAGTTTGGTAAAGATCGGATAAAAAATGAAGCCCCTATCGTCTTAACGAGGCAAAAAATAGCACTTTTAACTAAATCAAGGGCCATGACTCTGCTGTTACTGGTCCGATATGGCTGGTGTTCGAACTTGTTCGAGCTTTCAACGACATTAACAATCTGATAAAGTTTGGTAAAGATCGGGTGAAAAATGAAGGCCATATCGTCTTATCGAAGCAAAATATAGCAATATAGCATTTGTTAACTAAATCAAGGACCATAACTCCGCTGTTACTGGTCCGATCTGGCTGGTTTTCGAACTTGTCCGAGCTTTCATTGATATTAACAATGTGGTAAAGTTTGGTAAAGATAGGATGAAACAAATGAAGGCCCTATTGTCTTAACGAGACAAAAGTTAACGACGGACAGACGACAGACAACTCGGCATCCCATAAGCTCTCCGGCCCCATTCCCCCAATACAGAAAGACGGCCCTGGCTTTAAACCCTCGATATATTGAAAAATGTGGATTCAAACACACCCAAATCCGTAAGACCCAACTATGATGTATAATAAAATGTCTTCAAATTGTGCAGATCTTTTGTTTTTGTAAACAAAATAGATGGAGCACATGTGTTCACTTTGGTAGGAGAAGCGAAGTATGGTCAAATTCAATAAGTCCACAACTCAAATTCAAAGGTAGCCTAGTGCAACCAAGGAGTGATAGCAATACATAGCCCATATTGAGAATTACTTCAGTTTCATTTCCATCTGCTACATCTATCCATGGTGTAGTAACTTTCCCACCTGGAAATAAATGAAAGACACAGTAACATTATAGAGAAAACTTCCAATGTTATTAAATATCAGTCTACAACTGTAAAAACTAGACAATGTTAGTCCTGAGTTATCAGGCTGAAACCAATTTAACTCCTTGACTTTTCTGTGTCCTTGAACTAAGGTATAGTGATCCCAAAATCAACAGAACTGCCATTACCAAAGCCTACCTATCTGTAAAGTTCAATAATCATATAAAAATCTTTTTTATTATAATTCTTTTCTAATCAAAACAAGACATTAATGACATCATACCAAAACAAACTAAATGGAAGAAAATGTCTGATTTTTTTTTTTAATGAGAAACATAAAATTAGTGCAATAAAATACAATAAAACTTACGCTCAATTTTCTTGAGGAATTTATTCAAATTGTACATAATCACTTCTTCTGTAGCCTTTTCGTCTGCAACAGTGGAGAAGCTAGGTCTAAACAAGAGGTCAATGACCTTGAAGCTCTACTGATTCATTTTGATTTCAGAAAGTAGTCGCTACAAACTTGTTTTTTGAAAAATTATTTTAGCCGTGGCGGCCATCTTGAATTTCCGGCCGACCTGATATTTTGCTAGGATCAATTAGACATCAAGAGCAACATTCCTGTGAAGTTCATGAAAATCCGTCAAGTAGTTTAAGAGGAGTAGTCGCTACAAGTTTTCATTATATAATTCTATGTAAACAAAGATGGCCACTGACAGCCATGTTTAACATCTAATCAAAATGATTTTTGACAAGGACCAACATCATGTAATGCTGATCATTTTAGAAAAAGTCCCATATCAATATCACTTATAGTTTTCAAGAAGTAGTCGCTACAAACTTGCATTTTGAAAATCTATTTTTAGCCATGGCGGCCATCTTGAATTTCCGGCCTACCTGAAATTTTGCTAGGATCAATTAGACATCAAGAGCAACAGTTCTGTGAAGTTTCATGAAAATCCGTCAAGTAGTTTCAGAGGAGTAGTCGCTACAAGTTTTCATTATATAACTCTATGTAAACAAAGATGGCCACTGGCAGCCATGTTTAATGTCGAATCAAATTAATGTTCGACTCGGATAACCATCATGTCATGCTGATCATTTTAGAAAAAGTCCCATATCAATATCACTTATAGTTTTCAAGAAGTAGTCGCTACAAACTTGTATTTTGAAAATCTATTTTTAGCTATGGCGGCCATCTTGAATTTCCCGCTGACCTGAAATTTTGCTAGGATCAATAAGACATTAAGAGCAACATTCCTGTAAAGTTTCATTAAAATCCGCCAAGTAGTTTCAGAGGAGTAGTCGCTACAAGTTTTTACTATATAACTCTATGTAAACAAAGATGGCCGCTGGCAGCCACGTTTAACGTCGAATCAAAACGATTTTCGATAAGGACCAACATCATGTCATGCTGATCATTTCAGAAAAAGTCCCATATCAATATCACTTATAGTTTTCAAGAAGTAGTCGCTACAAACTTGAATTTAAAAAATCTATTTTTAGCCGTGGCGGCCATCTTGAATTTCCGGCCGACCTGAAATTTTGCTAGGATCATTTAGACATCAAGAGCAACATTCCTGTGAAGTTTCATGAAAATCTGTCAAGTAGTTTCAGAGGAGTAGTCGCTACAAGTTTGCATTATATAACTCTATGTAAACAAAGATGGCCGCTGGCAGCCATGTTTAACGTCAAATCAAAACGATTTTCGACAAGGACCAACATCATGTCATGCTGATCATTTTAGAAAAAGTCCCATATCAATATCACTTCTAGTTTTCAAGAAGTAGTCGTTACAAACTTGAATTTAAAAAATCTATTTTTAGCTTTGGCGGCCATCTTGGATTTTACATCAACATGAATTTTTGCTAGGATCAACTAGACTTAATGGGCAACATTTCTATTAAGTTTTATGAATATCCATCCAGTAGTTTCAGAGGAGTAGTCGCTACAAATAAAAGTTAACGGACGGACGGACAGACAGACAGACAGACAGACGGACGGACGACGGACGCCGCACCACGGCATAAGCTCCACGGCATAAGCTCTGCTGATCTCTTATCAGTAAAGCTAAAAATGACTGAACATCTTCTGCTGTAGGGTTGCAGTCATCACGAAAGTAACATTCTGCCTCCTTAGTATTTTGCTGTAAAAGTTTCAGGATGCCATGAAGTTTCAGACCTACAAAAAAAAATTATGAGTTTAAATGTGAAAGAATGTGTTGTGTTATAAAATAATACATGAAAACAAAAGCGTCAAGTGGTCCTAAATCTCTCAACTAAAAACAAGAGCAAAAACTGATAACAAGGTTTTAAAGGGACACACAGCTTTGAAATGGGTGTCTCGATTTATATATCCAGTATCATTTTTACTTTTACCTGGTTATATTTAAATAAATCAAATTTTAAGTATTCACTATTTCGTCTTATTATACTATAAGTTTTAATATATACTGAAAGGAAAAACAAACGCGACACGAGAATTTCCGCTATATATTGTATATACTGCACAATTTTAATTCCATATATATTTCATGGAAATACCAAGATGTTTTGTAAAAAAAAGAGTTTCAGTTAGTTCGAGAAAGGGCACAACTGTGATGTTGTAGACGTTTAATCACAGTACACGTTGTAACAAGAAATTGATAAATGTTGCGAGCCGTTCAGTACTGTATTTAACGTAACGAGTTTGCACAATTTTGCATCCCAAGTTTGCTCACATGCTTGAGCCAAACGCGTACCTCTGTCAATAATGAAACTTGGCAGGAATCCTATTTGCTGTGTTACGTGTTGTTTGCCTCTTTTCCGAAAGGAAAGGTCTTACATAGCCATGTACTATTCGATTAACAGCAGCATATTGTACATACATAGCGGAAATTCCCGTGTCGCGTTTCTTTTTCCTTTCATTATATTATTGGTGCAATAACATCAAAAGATAATATGCAAAACCAAACGCTTAATACAATTCTTATAATTAACATTAATGATTGAACAAATGCAATTTATGTAGAAAAGCTAACGGGATGCCGTTAGTTTTTAAACAAGAGGCCCAAGAGGACCTGTGTATGCTCTACTTGCTAATACGGCTCTTATCACATCAATGAAGCGAGTGACTATCGCTTAAAGAGGCAAAATATAGCATTTAGTACAAATTTGGTGGAGATCAGAATGCAAAATAAAGGTGCTAGAGTGTTAACAAAGCAAAAATAGCATTATTTTGTTAAATCCAGGGCAATAACTTTCGTGTTTATTATCAGAAATTGGTAGTTTCAAACTCGTCCAAGCTTTTATCAATACAAAGACTCTGACCAAGATTGGTTGAGATCGAATGCAAAATGAAGGTGCTAGGGTGTTGTCAATGCAAAAATATCTTCTTTTTTTTATGCCCCCGAAGGATGGATTCGGGGGCATGTAGTAATCGCACACTCTGTCTGTCCGTCCGTTTGCAGTTTGTGTCCTGACTGTACCTTCAAAACCCCTGCATGGATTTTTAATTAACTTGGCACAAATGATCACCATAACAAGACGATGTGTCGCGCGCAAAACCATGGTACGTACCTCAAATGTCAAGCAGGGTCCACCCTGGCAGAAAAAGTCTTTGCGCAAACATTTTCGACAAATGAAAAAACTAAGAGCTAGTTTGGCAACATTGGAGCTAAATTAAGATACAATTTGTAAGATTAGCAGGGTTCTACCCAGAAATTTATGATTCAGATTGCATTTTGTTTTTTTTAGTTTTTGGGAAAAATACTATGCTATTAATATGGACCTTCTTTCGTGCATAGTTATTTTGAATTAAAATAAAACAGACGGATACAATTTAAAACCTACATAAATCTGACGAAAGTGATTTTCGCCAATTTTTTTTTTCTTTCGCCGAAATATTTTTTCTTTCTTATTTGGCTCCATTGGCGATGGGCAGGGCTGTGTCATTTAAGTTCACACTTGCAGTTCATAGGTCAAAAACAGGTACGCAATTTCGTCACAACCCATGCAGGATTTTTTAAATAACTTGGCACAACTGATCACCATAACAAGACTGTGTCGCTCGCAAAACCCAGGTCCGTTCCTCAAAGGTCAAGATCACTCTCGAGGTCAAAGGTAAAAAATAAGTGCATTCTGGCTTGTCCGGTATATAACGCTGCCATTTATAGATGGATTTTTGTATAACTTGGCACAAATGCTCCCCAGAACAGGACGCATGTCGCTTGTAATTTCCAGGTCCGTGTCTCAAAGGTCAAGGTAAGTCACACTCACAGGTCAAAAGTAAGTGCTTTCCGGCTTGTCCGATAAATAATTCTTAGAGGTCAAAGGTCAAATTGTGTTTGATCAATAACTGGCAGTCCTGGACGGATTTTCAAAAAACTTGCCGCAAGTTCTACTATAATAAATTCATGGTTTAAGAACTCGTCTGAGCTTTTATCAATATAAAGACTCTTGACCAAGTTTGGTTGAGATCGGTTGCAAAATGAAGGTGCTAGAGTGTGGACAAGGCAAAAATAGTATTTGTTCATTAAATCCAGGGCAATAACTCTGGTTTTTACTAACCGAAATTGCTGGTTTTCAACTCGTCTGAGCTTTCATTGATATAAAGATTCTGACCAAGTTTGGTTGACATCGGATGCAAAATGAAAATGCTAGCGTGTTCACATAAGTCCTACTGGCCAAAGAGAGATAAAAAGGGGGCCATGTAAATAATATGATTCAACTATATCCAACAAAGTCCGAGTCCCGTCACGTGACGTAGAGTTATCGTTGGTGCCTCGATCCCTCCACCGGAGATGTCAACTGTAACAACGTTCAAATGCTGAACTGTCAAGAGTTAGTATGAATGAGTATGAGTGTTTCTAAGAAATGTGATAGCCAATCAAACATTAGTATGATTGATTCATTTAGACATTTCTTTATTCATTTAGTGAACAGAAATGTTGGCCCTTTAAAATAGGGCCCGACTGTACTGTTATATTGGAGCCA
>JAWPHD010013807.1:0-65619 GCA_037043455.1 Cyrtodaria siliqua | reverse complement strand
CTGTTTGCTATTATTATGAATTCTTATTCACTGTTTTCTATTATTATGAATTCTAATTCACTGCTTGCTATTATTATGAATTCTAATTCACTGCTTGCTATTATTATGAATTCTAATTCACTGTTTGCTATTATTATAACTGCATGGCTATGGATATGTAAACTGTACTACAAATATCAAATAAAATGCTGATGAAGCCAATCTTTCATTTTAAACAATGCTGGTAAAGTGCCGTATTTCTCTAAAATCTAATGTGTTAAGATGATATGTATATAGTAAGAAAAATTGTCAAACTGTATTATATGACATATACGATCGCTACTATTCACAATGTAATAACCTTATTTAAGAAATAGAACATCATTTAGGGTGAATTATCGTGTAATGTATCACGGTTTGGAGTTCAACAATAATTATTGTTTACAATTGAACGACAAACCGTGATATATTAAAAGATAATTCACCGTAAACGATGTTCTACAATTTGAAAATGACGCACACATCCGAAATCATTCGCCGTGCTTTGCTTACTCTCCTAACGTTGCAAACGTTACTGTGATATTTTTTGCATTGCCTTGCTTATTCTCCTAACGTTGCAAACGTTACAGTGATATATCGTTGAATATAACGAGATATTTTAAACTAGATTATATAGTGCGGGTGTATTAGAATAAAGAATATATCATCACACAGTCAATGCAGGTTACAGTTTATAAGTTGAACATAGACCATGCTACATATTATATATCATGTTCAACAAAAACAACAAAAATGCCAATATAATGCCCATTTTCTATTTTGCTGTTTATACATTCTTGTATTGGTATATTTTACAACAACTTTAGGTTTATCTGATTTTCTGGTGAAAAAAAAGGACAACCAACTAGTCTAAAAGTATAACCAATAATAGTTATCATTTATGTAAACAAACGTATATGACAAGTATGACAATGCAATCTACAGTTCCTACCTACTACTAGTTTGCTCCTAGAACTGCAATCAGCTATGGTAAAAGATTCCTGTAAAATCTAATATGAGAAAGGTTTAAGTTATCTAAGCTATTATGAGATGATATAAACATTTCAAACTTAAAATAATTCTAACGAGGTTGTCATGATACTTAAAAGTACAAGAGTCCCACCACGAGGGTCTGTGAACGCTCTACTTGCTAAAGTTTGTGTATAAGGGGGCCAAAACTCTGTCAAAAATCATTCAACCGGAACATTGTGATGACATGCGCAACAAGGCTTGGTACTGATCATCCCTGCCACGTTTTGCTGAAATCTGGCCAGAGGTTTAGGAGAACAAGTCTGTTCAACGTTAGTGTATAAACACATTTAAAGGGTCATAACTCTGCCAAAATTCATTCAACTGGAACACGGCGATGATATGCGCAACTAGGCTTGGTACTCATCATCCCCGGCAAGATTCGTTTAAATCCAGCAAGGGGATCAAGAGAACTAGTAGGCGCAAAGTTTATGTATTAAAACTTTTAAAGGGCCATAATTCCGCCAAAAATCATTCGACCGGAACAAGGCAATGATATGCCAAACTAGGCTTCATACCGATCTTCCTTGCCCAGTTTCATTGCTATCCGGCCAGGTGTTCAGGAGAACTAGTCCGGACAAAGATAGTGTATTAAAACCATTAAAGTGCCATAACTCCGCCGAAACTCGTTCAACCACAACACGGGGATATGCACAACTAAGCTTGATACCGATCATGCCTGACAAGTTTCTTTGAAATCCGGCCAGTTGAATGACGTCACAATCTATTTTGACACGTCACAGATAAATTTATCCCATTTCTATACTTTCGCTTTACTGTCTATGTCAGTTTTAATTAAATATCTCAAACAAACACTAATAAATGTTCCCAATACATCATTCGAATGAAGTATAGGTAATAAGGACAAAAAGCAATTAAAATTGCTCATTTGTATTACTAGTAAGGCAGGGGGAACGTTTTTTTATTAGGCACTATTTGACTATACACCACGGAAGCACAAACGCAATGGTGTAATTACGCCTCAGTCTGTCAAATGTTTTATGTTATTAGGTTATACAACAATTCCATCAGATCATTGGTATCAGAGGAATATTACAATGAGACATAAACAAAATGAAAAAAAAAATATGTTCCTGTACTATGGAACGAGAATCTGCCATTTTAAGTTTAACCAGTGCGTTGCTAAGGCATCGCATCAGGGTTAACATCGCAGACGGTGCCATTTATCGGCCAGTGTGATAATATAAAGTAATATTTGCAACGAATAAAAGATAGCAACAATGTGGGTCACACACTAGGACAACTTTGTAAGTACAAAGTAAGTGTCACAGTTGCATTATATAACTCGCAGCTTGGCACGCAGGCGTCTAAATTGGGTTATTCCGATCCACTGAATTGATTGTTGGTTAACGTCTCCTCAACACATAACATGTTATTTCGAGCAGCTCCAGAGAGAATCGAAGGATACATAGTTATCCGGGAACCTCACTCCACGCTTATGTAATAGAGTATCGGGTCTGGAGGATTGCCTTCAAAGAACGAGCGTCCTGGCTACGTTCCCAACGACTAAGAGGCTAAGGGACGTTTTTTGTCCAAAGATACAGCGAATAATCCCAGTGGTGCCCAAAAGACTGGAACCCGTGATCTCCGGGTTCTGCGTCAAAGACAAGTCTGACATATTATTCGTATATCGAAAGGATACTTGGTTTGGTATTACTCTGATATGTGAATTTATTGCTTCGGTGCCCAACCTTTTGGCGGTAGGCACTATTTAAATATTCAATCGTTAGTAAAACGTTTTTGAGTTGCTTCCCTTACATCATTAGAGTATCGTCCCTTTGTATTATACCTGCATAAAGGTTGTGAACATGGGAAGCATTAGAAGGCGTTCACGTGGCCTAGTGGTTACGGCAAGAACGTGTAACCTAGCACATCATGGGTTCGAAACCTCAGCGAGGGCAAATAAATCATAAAGAGAAAAACTTTTTTTTTTATAGAAATTGTTTTCTTTATGACTGAACAACACATTTAGATATAATAGGAAGTTATGTGTAATTGTTGTATTTACATGTGACATGCTTATTGTTTCTGTCTGACAAAATCCATGCAGTTGCACTAGCGGATCCAGGGGGGCGCGCACACCGGTGCGCCCCCCCTAAAAGTTCCGGATCATACATGTATGTCCATGTTACTGTAGATAAAATATCAAACAATTTCGTTGCACGCCCTCAGTATCAATTTTTTCTCGCTCGCTTCGCTCGCTCGACGCATAATGGCTAATGAGTGGTTTTATTAACACATTTTTAAATCCTTTTATTTGAAAAAGGACTTTTTTTATTCATACATGCATGTTCATGTTACTGTAGATAATATATCAAACAATTTCGATGCACGCCCTCAGTATAAAAAAAATGTTCTCGTACGCTCGACGCATAATGGCTAATGAGTGGTTTAATTAACACATTGTTAAATACTTTTATTTGAAAACGGACTTTTTTTATTCATACATGTATGTCAATGTTATTGTAGATAAAATATTAAACAATTTCGTTGCACGCCCTCAGTATCAAAAAATTCTCGCTCGCTCAACGCATAATGGCTAATGAGTGGTTTAATTAACACATTGTTAAATCCTTTTATTTGGAAACGGACTTTTTTTTATTCCTACATGTATGTCAATGTTATTGTAGATAAAATATCAAACAATTTCGTTGCACGCCCTCAGTATCAAAAAAATTCTCGCTCGCTTCGCTCGCTCAACGCATAATGGCTAATGAGTGGTTTCATTAACACATTGTTAAATACTTTTATTTGAAAACGGACTTTTTTATTCATACATGTATGTCAATGTTATTGTAGATAAAATATCAAACAATTTCGTTGCACGCCCTCAGTATCAAAAAAATGCTCGCTCGCTTCGCTCGCTCAACGTATAATGGCTAATAAGTGGTTTAATTAACACATTGTTAAATACTTTTATTTGAAAACGGACTTTTTTTTTTATTCATACGTGTATGTCCATGTTACTGTAGATAAAATATAAAACAATTTCGTTGCACGCCCTCAGTATATTTTTTTTCCTCGCTCGCTAGACACATAATGGCTAATGAGTGGTTTAATTAACACATTGTTAAATCCTTTTATTTGAAAACATACTTTTTTACCCTGTCAATGCACTACCGCAAATGTTTTATGAGGCTTAGAGACGGACCCGAAAATTGACCAAAATATTACGCCCCCCCTAAGCTGAAATCCTGGATCCGCCCCTGAGTTGGATGTGTTCAATATTGTCAATTCGAATATTACTAATACAAATGTAATGAGTGATAAAATATTTTCTACATAAGGCATCAATTAGCTACCTTATATGCCATGGTAAGGTTCTCTTTTTGGTATTATTTAATTTCGTCGGACGGGTGTGTTCTTGGGATAGACGCTTTCCCATGGCCTCGTCCGTCGGATGGGGACGGTAAACCGGCGGTCCCGTGTATCGGAGTTTATCTTCCGAGCAAGTAAACTAACCGAGCGTATTTTATCAAATTCACTGCACGTTTGATCAAATAACAGAGTTGCATAGAAGAATAAGGAAACAATTAACTGTAACACAAGTGTGGCTTTACGGCAGAGGTCTCAATGTGTCATTGCACCATTGATTTTCCTTCTTCGTTTTATATAGGACGAATGTATACCAAGAGATAAAAAATTCGTATTTTTCTCCGTAGAAATTTTTTAAACACATATCAATCAAAAATGAACGAGCGTCCGCCAATACAAAATGCAATAAAAACAGAGGGTCATGTATCATGTAAGAAAAAGCCAGTCTGTTGAATGACGTCACAATCTATTTTGACACGTCACAGATAAATTTATCCCATTTCTATACTTTCGCTTTACTGTCTATGTCAGTTTTAATTAAATATCTCAAACAAACACTAATAAATGTTCCCAATACATCATTCGAATGAAGTATAGGTAATAAGGACAAAAAGCAATTAAAAGTTCTCATTTGTATTACTAGTAAGGCAGGGGAACGTTTTTTATTAGGCACTATTTGACTATACACCACGGAAGCACAAACGCAATGGTGTAATTAAGCCTCAATCTGTCAAATGTTTTATGTTATTAGGTTATACAACAATTCCATCAGATCATTGGTATCAGCGGAATATTACAATGAGACATAAACAAAATGAAAAAAATAAATATGTTCCTGTACTATGGAACGAGAATCTGCCATTTTAAGTTTAACCAGTGCGTTGCTAAGGCATCGCATCAGCGTTAACATCGCAGACGGTGCCATTTATCGTCCAGTGTGATAATATAAAGTAATATTTGCAACGAATAAAAGATGGCAACAATGTGGGTCACACACTAGGACAACTTTGTAAGTACAAAGTAAGTGTCACAGTTGCATTATATAACTCGCAGCTTGGCACGCAGGCGTCTAAATTGGGTTATTCCGATCCACTGAATTGATTGTTGGTTAACGTCTCCTCAACACATAACATGTTATTTCGAGCAGCTCCAGAGAGAATCGAAGGATACATAGTTATCCGGGAACCTCACTCCACGCTTATTTAATAGAGTATCGGGTCTGGAGGATTGCCTTCAAAGAACGAGCGTCCTGGCTACGTTCCCAACGACTAAGAGGCTAAGGGACGTTTTTTGTCCAAAGATACAGCGAATAATCCCAGTGGTGCCCAAAAGACTGGAACCCGTGATCTCCGGGTTCTGCGTCAAAGACAAGTCTGACATATTATTCGTATATCGAAAGGATACTTGGTTTGGTTTTACTCTGATATGTGAATTTATTGCCTCGGTGCCCAACCTTTTGGCGGTAGGCACTATTTAAATATTCAAACGTTAGTAAAACGTTTTTGAGTTGCTTCCCTTACATCATTAGAGTATCGTCCCTTTGTATTATACCTGCATAAAGGTGTGAACATGGGAAGCATTAGAAGGCGTTCCCGTGGCCTAGTGGTTACGGCAAGAAAGTGTAACCTAGCACATCATGGGTTCGAAACCTCAGCGAGGCAAATAAAGAGAAAAACATTTTTTTTTTATAGAAATTGTTTTCTTTATGACTGAACAATACATTTAGATATAATAGGAAGTTATGTGTAATTGTTGTATTTACATGTGACATGCTTATTGTTTCTGTCTGACAAAATCCATGCAGTTGGATGGGTTCAATATTGTCAATTCGAATATTACTAATACAAATGTAATGAGTGATAAAAATATTTCTACATAAGGCATCAATTAGCTACCTTATATGCCATGGTAAGGTTCTCTTTTTGGTATTATTTAATTTCGTCGGACGGGTGTGTTCTTGGGATAGACGCTTTCCCATGGCCTCGTCCGTCGGATGGGGACGGTAAACCGGCGGTCCCGTGTATCGGAGTTTATCTTCCGAGCAAGTAAACTAATCTATTCATTAGTAGGACAGTTTTCCGGATTAACGTGTATCCTTCCACTCTCTCTGGTGCGGCTCTAAATAACATATACTATGTTGATGAGCCGTTAAACTGCATTTAATTAGTGATCCGACTGGATGTTATTTTAACGGTAAAAACATACATAATCAGAACCCGAAAATCGTCCAATCGGGTCACCTCTTTGAGTACAACCGGAGTAAACATAAGTAGGAAATATTGTTTTGGTAGCAGTCGGCGATTTTACTTTAATTTCTCCCCCAGAGTGCTTTTATTGTACGACCTGTGAATATATACTGCGCTAAATAGAAATCAGACTTAACGAACGGTGTAAAGGATTTGAATTAATTCGCTAATTTGACAAAGATAAATACTTCGAAACGAGTTATGTCAACTTTGTGTCAAACAAGCTTCTTTACCATGTGTTATATCGATAGTACGGGTATCGTGTTGTTGTTTTTTTTTTGTTTTTTTTTTGTAATATTTGCGGCTGAAGTGCCAACGAATTTTCTGTTATTCTCATAGGTAGAATATCTGTCAAAATATAAGAATCTTTCTTGGGTATCTGGAAAAGATGAGGAATTTCAAAACGAGCTATAATTTGTTGAACAGTTATAACGTGGATTGCAATATATGAACTAAATAGCTATAATTGATTTCTTTTTCTTGCATATGATAGACATTTTGTGCGTTGGCATCGCCAATTACTAACGTTGTGCGTCTTGATTTTCCACAGTGACGTCATACAACTGTTGACATTATGGACGTCATTGTTGATACGCGTGACATTTATTTTCCCCGTTGTGTTAGATTTAGTAATAATATAACTTTGTAATTATGTTCTTCTTTAAGTCTTTGAATTTGCAAATATGTCCCTTATTTTTTATCCAATCAACGTGACAGGAATTGAACATGACCGTGATTCAAGAGAGTTGTTGTTTTTTCCTGAGTGTTTTGAGTCTTGGTCCGACAATCTGATAATGAGCAAAGTTATGTTATACTTCCAAAACAAACGGAAAAGTTAAATGTTGCAGAAATAGATTATCAATAAGGGAGAATTTCGAAAACCGAGCTGTGAGATGGGGAATATGTGGATACATCAAACAAAGAACACGTGCTATAATTAGATTAGTGTATATATGTACGAGCATACATAGAGATCTATTTGTAACGTATTTAATTTGAATATATTTAAAGTGCGGACAGGTTTTACTTCTGTATTTAGCCAGCACATGCAATGCATCCAATTTAAACATCTTGCATTTAAAAGACAGAAACAAAGACAGAACAGCTGCATACAATGTAACATCCATGGAAGAGAACATACAGGTCTAGTGTATAGCTGTGAGAAATACAAACAGTGTTTGGCGTCATTCCAGTCAACTAGAAGCTATGCAGTCCCCAATACCAGCCTGTGCGGTGTTACGAACATCTTAGCCGGATGGAGAACAGATCGCAGGCCACACAACTTAAAATTGAAAGGATTCCGTTGAAAGTAAGTGTTTCATGAATGCAGCTGCGTATTTTATCAAAATTCACTGCACGTTTGATCAAATAACAGAGATGCATAGAAGAATAAGGAAACAATTAACTGTAACACAAGTGTGCTTTACGGCAGAGGTCTCAATGTGTCATTGCACCATTGATTTTCCTTCTTCGTTTTATATAGGACGAATGTATACCAAGAGATAAAAAAATGCGTATTTTTCTCCGTAGAAATTTTTAAACACATATCAATCAAAAATGATCGAGCGTCCGCCAATACAAAATGCAATAAAAACAGAGGGTCATGTATCATGTAAGAAAAAGCAGTCTGTTGAATGACGTCACAATCTATTTTGACACGTCACAGATAAATTTATCCCATTTCTATTCTTTCGTTTTACTGTCTATGTCAGTTTTTATTAAATATCTCAAACAAACACTAATAAATGTTCCCAATACATCATTCGAATGAAGTATAGGTAATAAGGCCAAAAAGCAATTAAAAGTTCTCATTTGTATTACTAGTAAGGCAGGGGAACGTTTTTTATTAGGCACTATTTGACTATACACCACGGAAGCACAAACGCAATGGTGTAATTACGCCTCAATCCAGGGGCGGATCCAGGATTTCAGCTTAGGGGGGGCGTAAGATTTTGGTAAATTTTCGGGTCCGTTTCTAGCCTCATAAAACGGTTGCGGTAGTGCATTGATAGGGTAAAAAAGTCCTTTTTCAAATAAAAGGAATTATCAATGTGTTATTTAAACCACTCATTAGCCAATATTAGTCGAGCGAGCGAAGCGAGCGAAAAAAAATTGTTATCCTGAGGGCGTGCATCGAAATTGTTTGATATTTTATCTACAGTAACATGGACAATACATGTATGAATAAAAAAAGTCCGTTTTCAAATAAAAGGATTTAACAATGTGTTAATTAAACCACTCATTAGCCATTATGCGTCGAGCGAGCGAAAAAAAAATTATACTGAGGGCGTGCATCGAAATTGTTTGATATTTTATCTACAGTAATATGGACATACATGTATGAATAAAAAAAAGTCCGTTTTCAAATAAAAAGATTCAACAATGTGTAAATTAAACCACTCATTAGTCATTATGCGTAGAGCGAGCGAATAGAGCGAATCGAGCGAGAATTTGTTTATACTGAGGGCGTGCATCGAAATTGTTTGATATTTTATCTACAGTAACATGAACATACATGTATGAATAAAAAAGTCCGTTTTAAAATAAAAGGTTTTAAACAATTTGTTAATTAAACCACTCATTAGCCATTATGCGTCAAGCGAGCGAAGCGAGCGAAGCTGAGCGAAAAAAGAAAAAATACTGAGGGCGTGCATCGAAATTGTTTGATATTCTATCTTCAGTAACATGGACATGTATGAATAAAAAAAAGTCCGTTTTCAAATAAAAGGATTTAACAATGTGTTAATTAAACCAATCATTAGCCATTATGCGTCGAGCGAGCGAGAACATTTTTATACTGAGAGCGTGCATCAAAATTGTTTGATATATTATCTACAGTGTAACATGGACATACATGTATGAATAAAAAAAGTCCATTTACCAATAAAAGGATTTAACAATGTGTTAATTAAACCACTCATTAGTCATTATTGCGTAGAGCGAGCGAAGCGAGCCGAGAAATTTTTTAATACTGAGGGCGTGCATCGAAATTGTTTGATATCATATCTACAGTAACATGGACATACATGTATGGTCACGGAATTTTTAGTGGGGGGGCGCGCGCCAGGATGCGCCCCCCCCTCCCCCCCCCCCCCCCCTGGATCCGCTAGTGCAATCTGTCAAATGTTTTATGTTATTAGGTTATACAACAATTCCATCAGATCATTGGTACTCAGCGGAATATTACAATGAGACGTAAAAAAAATAAAAAATAAAATATGTTCCTGTACTATGGAAAGAGAATCTGCCCATTTTAAGTTTAACCAGTGCCGTTGCTAAGGCATCGCATCAGCGTTAACACCGCAGACGGTGCCATTTATGATCGAGTGTGATCATATAAAGTAATATTTGCAACGAATATAAGATGGCAACAATGTGGGTCACACACTAGGACAACTTTGTAAGTACAAAGTAAAGTGTCACAGTTGCATTATATAACTCGAAGCTTGGCACGCAGGCGTCTAAATTGGGTTATTCCGATCCACTGAATTGATTGTTGGTTAACGTCTCCTCAACACATAACATGTTATTTCGAGCAGCTCCAGAGAGAATCGGAGGATACATAGTTATCCGGGAACCTCACCCCACGCTTATGTAATAGAGTATCGGGTCTGGAGGATTGCCTTCTAAGAACGAGCGTCCTGGCTACGTTGCCAACGACTAAGAGGCTAAGGGACGTTTTTTGTCCAAAGATACAGCGAATAATCCCAGTGGTGCCCAAAAGGCTCGAACCCGTGTTCTCCGGGTTCTGCGTCAAAGACAAGTCTGACATATTATTCGTATATCGAAAGGATACTTGGTTTGGTTTTACTCTGATATGTGAATTTATTGCTTCGGTGCCCAACCTTTTGGCGGTAGGCACTATTTAAATATCCAAACGTTAGTAAAACGTTTTTGAGTTGCTTCTCTTACATCATTAGAGTATCGTCCCTGTGTATTATACCTGCATTAAGGTGTGAACATGGGAAGCATTAGAAGGCGTTCCCGTCGCCTAGTGGTTACGGCAAGAACGTGTAACCTAGCACATCATGGGTTCGAAACCTCAACGAGGCAAAAAAATCATAAAGAGAAAAACTTCTTTTTTTTTATTGAAATTGTTTTCTTTATGACTAAACAACACAGTTAGATATAATAGGAAGTTATGTGTAATTGTTGTATTTACATGTGACATGCTTATTGTTTCTGTCTGACAAAATCCATGCAGTTGGATGGGTTCAATATTGCCAATTCGAATATTACTAATATAAATGTAATGAGTGATAAAATATTTCTACATAAGGCATCAGTTAGCTACCTAATATGCCATGGTAAGGTTCTCTTTTTGGTATTATTTAATTTCGTCGGACGGGTGTGTTCTTGGGATAGACGCTTTCCCATGGCCTCGTCCGTCGGATGGGGACGGTAAACCGGCGGTCCCGTGTATCGGAGTTTATCTTCCGAGCAAGTAAACTAATCTATTCATTAGTAGGACAGTTTTCCGGATTAACGTGTATCCTTCCACTCTCTGGAAATCAGACGTAACGAACGGTAATTAATTCGCTTATTTGACAAAGATACATACTTCGAAACGAGGTATGTCAACTTTGTGTCAAACAAGCTTCTTTACCATGTGTTATATAGATAGTACGGGTATCGTATTTTTTTTTTTTTTTTTATAATATTTGCGGCTGAAGTGCCATCGCCAATTACTAACGTTGTGCGTCTTGATTTTCCACAGCACTTGACGTCATACAACTGCTAACATTATTGACGTCATTGTTGATACGCCTGTCATTTATTTTCCCCGTTGTGTTAGATTAGTAATAATATAACTTTGTAATTAAGTTCTTCTTTAAGTCTTTGACTGCAAATATGTCCCTTATTTTTTATCCACGTGACAGGAATTGAACATGACCGTGATTAAAGAGAATTTTTGCATTTTTCTGAGTGAGTGTTTTGAGTCTAGGTCCGACAATCTGATAATGAGCAAAGTTATGTTATACTTCCAAAACGAACGGGAAGTTAAATTTTGCAGAAATAGATTATCAATAAGGAGGAATTTCGAAAACCGAGCTGTCAGATGGGGAATATGTGGATACATCAAACAAAGCACACGTGCAACAATGTGGGTCACACACTAAGACAACTTCGTAATTACAAAGTAAGTGCCACAGTTGTATTATATAACTCGAAGCTTGGCACGCAGGAATCTAAAATGGGTTATTCCGATCAACTGAATTGATTGTTGGTTAACGTCTTTGGCAAGCAAAGTGTCCAATAATTACGTGAACCCAGTCGAAAAACTAGGATTAACGATCGATAAACTAGGTTTTTCGAACGTAAAAGCATGTTAACCTATACTTTCGAGCGAAAACATAGGATAACGTCCGTAAACCATTGTTCACGCTCGTAAACGTAGGTTCACGGTCGTAAACCCAAGTTCACGGTCGTAAACATAGGTTCACGTTCGTAAACTATGGTTCACGCTTGTGAAACCCGCTTTACGGTTCACGCTCGTAAAAATAGGATAACGACCGAAATTCATAGTTCAATCTAGAAACCTAGTTTATCGAACGTAAACCATGGTTTACAGTCGATATACTAGGATTATCAAATCAACTATAAATTTCGGGCGTGAACATGGGTTCACGACCGTGAACCTATGTTTACGACCGTGAACCTATGTTTACGACCGTGAACCTATGTTTACGACCCTGAACCATAGTTTACGAACGTGAATCTATTGTTACGAGCGTGAACCATAGTTTACGAACGTGAACTATAGTTTACGAGCGTGAACCTAGGTTTACGACCGTGAACCATAGTTTACGGACGTGAACCTATGTTTACGACCGTGAACCAGAGTTTACGGACGTGAACCTATGTTTACGAGCGTGTACCATAGTTTACGAACGTGAACCTATGTTTACGACCCTGAACCATAGTTTACGAACGTGAATCTATTGTTACGAGCGTGAACCAGAGTTTACGGACGTAAACCTAGGTTTACAACCGTGACCTATAGTTTACACTCGTAAACTATGGTTCACGCTCGTAAACATAGGTTCACGTTCGTAAACATAGGTTCACATTCGTAAAACCGGGCTTATCGACGTGTAACTATGCTTTCGAACCGGTATCTGTGGTTTACGAGCATACCCAATCACGACCGTGAACCATAGTTTACGAACGTGAACTATAGTTTACGAGCGTGAACCTAGGTTTACGACCGTGAACCATAGTTTACGGACGTAAACCTAGGTTTACGACCGTGAACCAGAGTTTACGGACGTGAATCTATGTTTACGAGCGTGTACCATAGTTTACGAACGTGAACCTATGTTTACGACCGTGAACTTGGGTTTACGAGCGTGAACCATAGTTTACGAACGTGAACCTAGGGTTACGTTCGATAAACTAGGTTTCTCGAACAAATCTATGATTTTCGGTCGTATCCTATCTTCACGAGCGTGAACCTATTTTCACGGTCGTAAACCCATGTTCACGGTCGTAAACCCAAGTTCACGGTCGTAAACATAGGTTCACGTTCGTAAACTAGGGTTCACGCTTGTGAACCTGGCCGTAAACCATAGTTTACGCTCGTGAACTTAGGATAACGACCGAAATTCTTAGTTCAATCGAGAAACCTAGTTTATCGAACGTAAACCTGAGTTCACGAGCGTAAACTATGGTTTACGCCCGTTATCCTATGTTTTCGCTCGAAAATATAGGTTAGTATTCGATAAACCTGGTTTTACGTTCGAAAAACCTAGTTTATCGATCGTTAATCCTAGTTTTTCGACCGTGAACGTAATTATTGGACAATTGGCTTGCCATAAACGTCTCCTCAACTTCTTTGAGTACAACCGGAGAAAACATAAGTAGGAAATATTGTTATGGTAGCAATCGGCGATTTTACTTAAATGTATCCCCCAGAGTGCTTTTTTGTACGAACTGTGAATATACTATGTTGTCAGGCCCAGTGGCCTTAAAGGGCTTCAAGTTTTTCAAGGGTTTTTCAACCCCCTTGATGGTGAATCGTTATTTTTTTTCATTTGTTGGTATGGACTTGGTCCCTAGTCTGGCAAGTTATTGGATCTTCCTTTGTGTAAACGGACGGATATTGCTCGTTGAGTAATTCTGCCTTCTGGGAGATGTCACTGTGGATGAAGCCATCTTTATTTATGAGTGCATCTACTCCAGAGGATTTTTGCTTCTTGCTCTTCACGTAGGACCAAAATCTCTTGGGGGTTCTCCTTCGAATCGTTACTGACATTTTCCTCCATGAACGCCTGATTGGCTTTTCTAATGGAACGTTGGCAAGTGGTTTGGAGGCCTTTGTACAGTGACCAATCTCTGGGGTTGTTTGTCTTTTTGGCTTTTTTATGGGCCTTCTGTTTTCTTCTCATGGTCCTTCTTATCTCTGTGTTAACCCAAGGGTGTGTGTGTCTGGTCTGGGAAAGTTTTGATGGATTATGCTCCTCAATAATGCTGTGTAGCCCTGTCTCCACTGACAAGTGTTTGCCAAATTTCTGGATAACACTCTCTATTCCTTCATTGTTCGCTTTCTTCCACAGGTTTATTACTCTGCTTGGAAGTTTTTTGCGGGTAGGCTGGATAGCTGTATCGTATAAGACTATGTCATGGTCACTTTTAAGGCCTATAGGGGGTTGTGGCTTGCATCGCATCATACATCCAGGGTGGCTGGTTAGGATAAGGTCGAGTCTGTTTTGTAGTCTGGTGGGAAAGTTCACAATCTGCTCGAGACCCATATGCAGTGCAATGTCAAGGAACATCTGGCTCACCCTGTGTGGTAATGTTTTCTGCCCGCGATGGTGTTGTTGTACCATGATATGTCTGGGACATTAAAGTCTCCACCTTCTTTATGGTAGCGTTCTTGTAACTGGATTTCAGAGTGGTGATCTCTTCATATGACTTGGCCAGGTAGTATGCGTCTGTTCTATCGGGCGGTCTATAATATGACGCAATGACTAATTTCTTGTTGTTTAACATGTTGATGGTACCTGATATCATATATATGTGTTTGCTCTTAGTAACATTCAACAGCTCTAATTAAGTTGTCTTTGACTGCAAGCAGGACACCTCCATGTGGGTCGGTTGGTCTGTCGTTGCGGTAGATATTGTATCCTGTTATAGAGCTAAAGAATTCGGCTGTCTGAACCTCTTCTGATAACCATGTTTCAGTTCCTATAATTACATCTGGGGCTGCAGTTTCTATGAGAACCTCGATGTTGCTTCCTTTTTCCCTTATGCTATGAAAATGTATGTTTAAGATGCGCAGATTCTTTTTGCACGATCTTGTCTTTTAGGTGAGGATGCAGCTTCCGGGCTTCCTAGTGAAGAGAACGTAGAGTTTGGTATGCTATTGGAATTGACCCGACTTCAGTTTGTTCGGCTAACGTTCGACCATTCTGGAGTGAAGGGGCTGCTGCCTTCTTGTACGCTTGAGTATGTGCTACCTATACTACTATTATCCAATACAGGTACGTCATATAAGATACCAGAGTGGTTAGGGGTACCGCATTTTGCCAGTTTTGTAAATTGGACCAATCAGTCACAAGTGAGAGTAATACAAGGGTGAAAAGCATACAGTTCAGCTGTGGCATCGTAGTTGTTTACATTGGCTGAAACTGGAAGTGACAAGTGTGAGTGATCAGTTTCGATGATAAAAAATATCAAAGTGGGTAGTTTGCAGTGAAAAACCATGTAAGTAAGCTATCAAAAGTTCATCTAGTAATTAATGCGTCGTTTCAAGTTGTAGAAAACAAATGAATGCCATTGAAAAAAGTTAAAATCTTTTAACTTTTGACGAGCTCAGAGAAGGCAGTTGTCTCACTCCCGCGCATGCGCACCCTACTCTACCCTATAAGTGAAAGTAGACTTTAAGTTAGTTGTAAAGTTTTAGGCCAGCAAATACCATAACCCTTTATCACGTTTACATGTGAGTTATGATCCAACAGAAATAGCACAGACATCGGATAATGCAACTAATTGCTTTTCGTTCCTTTAAAATCACTCACGTAGCCGTTTATTTGTTGTATGAAATAAATAGGCAGTGGTGTTTAAAATAATTTGCAGTAATACAGTAATACAGTGTTGCGTTGGTAAATATTATAGTCTACACCGTTAACTTTTTCCCTGTCTACCCTGTTAACTTTTCCAATCGTGCCATGTCTACACAGTTTCCACAAAAACGTCGTTGTCTACCCGGCTTACCACGCATTTTTTTCAAACTCAGATATCTCCATCAAAGGATTTTCGATGGGTGCATGATGCGGTTATTTGCATTCTAATAGATATATATCAAATATTTTAACCCAAAACTGGACACAAATCCGGCTAGAAACGAACTTATGGTCAGAAACGGTGATAGGTCACCGCTTCGAATTTTGAAAACTGAATTATATCAGCTTTGAACGCCGATTACAGGCATTGAACGTTTAGCGTGGGCTTAAGACGGGTATGTTTTTTAAGCATCGAGCATTTAGGTGCATGTCTGCTAAATTGATTGATCGAAATAAACAAAATATAAAAAGGAAGAGGTTGATTTTCAATGTACATACCTCTCGCATGCTTTGCTGTTCGCCATCTTGTTCTGTCTACACGGTTTCCAAAAATGTCTACACGGTTTCGACTATTAGACAGTGGGGTGTGGAACGGCCTGCCAAACGAAATCCGATCCTCCATGGATTACAAAGAGTTTGATAGGCTGATCCGCACCTGGATCGCTGTGCCTAATGTTGCTTTGTTTTGCTCTTAAAGAGACTCTACCTATATATTTGTGTCCACCAATTGATCTTAACTTTACTTACTTATAAAGAGGACTATGAAAAAAAGGTAAATGGCAATAATTTCACCCCATGTAATATGCGTTTTGCTGGGGAAAAACAGGATTGAAAAGATCGAATTTTTGAAATTGTATTCGTAATTGTTTTAGACAAGCCGATCTTATTCGTTTACAATCGGAACTGCCTCGTCGGATTGGCGAAGAGTTCCGATCGATTCGTTTACTATCGGAACTGCCCCGAATAGTTTGTTTTCGTTCAGGTTTCATTGCACCATTGATTTTCCTTTTTTGTTTTATATAGGACGAATGTATATCAAGAGATAAAAAATGCGCATTTTTCTCCGTAGAAAATATCAACCAAACGATCGAGCGTCCGCCAATATAAAAATGCAATAAAAACAGGGGGTCATGTATCATGTAAGAACAAGCCAATCTGTTGAATGACGTCACGTTTTATTTTGACACGTCACAGATAGATTTACCTAATTTCTACTTTCGCTTTACTGTCTACGTCAATTATAATTAAATATCTCAAACAAACACTAATCAATGTTTACAATACATCATTTCGCTGAATTATAGGTAATAATATCAAAAAGCAATCGAAAGTATGCATTTTGTGTCACTAGTAAGGCAAAGAAATGTTTTTTATTAGGCACTATTTGACTATATACCACGGAAGCACAAACGCAATGGTGCAATGCAACCTTCAACTGAATCGCATTGCGCATGTCTGAGAAAATCGTAAAAACTCGTAGTTCTCCGGCAGGAATAAACGGCAGGCAGCATTTTATTGATCATAATTAATAATTTACAGAACTGGAATACGAACCATGTTTCTTCTTAGAATACTCATAAAATAGCTTTGTATACATATAAATGCAGTAATATTGAGTATTTAATATTTTACATTAAAATCGCGTAGATATAGGTAGTGCCTTTTTAAAACTCATATGTTGTCTCATGGTGGTCTAGCTTGTATGTTGGTAACCTTGAGATAATATGTAAGTGTGCACATATTATTATTTTTTTTAATTTCGATCACCAAATTAATGGTAATCCATTTATTCACCCCGTAATAGGTCTGTGAGGGTCGGTTAAACCCATATATTGTCTCATGATGGTCTAGCTTGTATGTTGGACATATGAGCTTGCTTGCTTGCTTGTTCTTTTTGTGTTTTTGTGTTGGTATATATATAACTATAGAATTATATGAGTTTTAATATTCTGTCATTTCCCTCATTTCTTATTGTGTCTCTTAATTTTCATAAATGTGCTGCTATGTTTGATGTGCTTTTTCTTTTCTTTTGCTTATGTGTCTGCATGCTTATGCCTTAAGATATCTTGTTTAGTTTTAATTAGTGTCTCATTATGCTGATGTGTATGTATTGCTTACGTGGTTGCATGCTTTTTTTCTCAGTTTTTTGTTATGTTCTTAATACCTAACATATTAACACACTTAATAAAAATAATATTAGTGTTTTGAATGTGCTTTTGTTGTGGTTGTAAATTGTTTTAAAGGTTGCTTTAAATGAGATTGCTTTTTTAGCTTTAGCAAATGTTGTAGTTTAATTAAGATGACAGTGATGTGCTAGATGTAAATGTATATGTACTTATTCTCTATTTATTGACATTTTCTATGTATATGCATGTGTGCTTAGAATAATTATTTTAATGTGTGTATGCTTAAATGTGCTTAAAATGTGCTTAAAATGTAATCCTGTTTTAGAATGTGTTTATCTTTGTCTATTTTATGATTTCATCTTTGCTATTGTAATAATATTATAAGAGCCCAGATTTTATGTTATAAATAGCATGTGATATATTATAATGTATGTTTTACATAACATGTGATATATATAATTTTAACCCCATGCTCTTTCTGTTTTAGCTTTTATATTCTATGTTTTTATTGGTTACAAATGTTCTGTCGGAAAATAGCTCATAGAGCTAATGTTAAATTTGTTTGTAAAAAAACACTTAAAAATTATTGTATTTTGTATGCCTGTGATAAGAAGTTCACTGCCAGATGTACACAATTTAAGTCTTAATAAGGTAATAATAACAAAAAGCAATCGAAAGTATGCATTTTGCGTCACTAGTAAGGCAAAGAAATGTTTTTTATTAGGCACTATTTGACTATATACCACGGAAGCACAAACGCAATGGTGCAATGCAACCTTCAACTGAATCGCATTGCGCATGTCTGAGAAAATCGTAAAAACTCGTAGTTCTCCGGCAGGAATAAACGGCAGGGCAGCATTTTATTGATCATAATTAATAATTTACAGAACTGGAATACAAACCATGTTTCTTCTTAGAATACTCATAAAATAGCTTTGTATACATATAAATGCAGTAATATTGAGTATTTAATATTTTACATTAAAATCGCGTAGATATAGGTAGTGCCTTTTTAAAACTCATATGTTGTCTCATGGTGGTCTAGCTTGTATGTTGGTAACCTTGAGATAATATGTAAGTGTGCCTAATGTTGCTTTGGTTGTTCTTTAAACCCATATTATTATTTTTTTTAATTTCGATCACCAAATTAATGGTAATCCATTTATTCACCCCGTAATAGGTCTGTGAGGGTCGCTTAAACCCATATATTGTCTCATGGTGGTCTAGCTTGTATGTTGGACATATGAGCTTGCTTGCTTGCTTGTTCTTTTTGTGTTTTTGTGTTGGTATATATATAACTATAGAATTATATGAGTTTTAATATTCCGTCATTTCCCTCATTTCTTATTGTGTCTCTTAATTTTCATAAATGTGCTGCTATGTTTGATGTGCTTTTTTTTTCTTTTGCTTATGTGTCTGCATGCTTATGCATTAAGATATCTTGTTTAGTTTTAATTAGTGTCTCATTATGCTGATGTGTATGTATTGCTTACGTGGTTGCATGCTTTTTTTCTCAGTTTTTTGTTATGTTCTTAATACCTAACATATTAACACACTTAATAAAAATAATATTAGTGTTTTGAATGTGCTTTTGTTGTGGTTGTAAATTGTTTTAAAGGTTGCTTTAAATGAGATTGCTTTTTTAGCTTTAGCAAATGTTGTAGTTTAATTAAGATGACAGTGATGTGCTAGATGTAAATGTATATGTACTTATTCTCTATTTATTGACATTTTCTATGTATATGCATGTGTGCTTAGAATAATTATTTTAATGTGTGTATGCTTAAATGTGCTTAAAATGTGCTTAAAATGTGCTTAAATGTAATCCTGTTTTTGAATGTGTTTATCTTTGTCAATTTTATGATTTCATCTTTGCTATTGTAATAATATTATAAGAGCCCAGATTTTATGTTATAAATAGCATGTGATATATTATAATGTATGTTTTACATAACATGTGATATATATAATTTTAACCCCATGCTCTTTCTTTTTTAGCTTTTATATTCTATGTTTTTATTGGTTACAAATGTTCTGTCGGAAAATAGCTCATAGAGCTAATGTTAAATTTGTTTGTAAAAAAACACTTAAAAATTATTGTATTTTGTATGCCTGTGATAAGAAGTTCACTGCCAGATGTACACAATTTAAGTCTTAATTAAACTCTTTTTTTTTTACTTTTCCCACACCAGTGGGTTTTTGTGATTATAAAAAAAAAAAACTAAATAATTTAACCGTCAAAAACATTTGCCATTCCGTTTCTACCCGGGATTTAACCGGTGAAATAGCGGGATTCACCCGGGTTTTAGACCTACTCCGGCGAAACTTTTTAACCTCCAAAATTAAAGATGTCAGCTGAGGAAGAAGAACGTGTTGAGGAAACAAATGAAGAAGAATCGGAAAATAAAGCCAAAAAGTCGGCGAAATATGATTCTTCCTCCGCTGATTTAGAAAAAGTCACAGATTATGTAGAAGAGGCCGAAATTTCATCGCAAGATATAGGCGAGGTAATCAGAAAAACGTTTCTGCCTATTTGTGTCAAAAAGTTGAGTTTGTTGTTTATAGTGGTTTCTCCTAATATCGCGGGTTCTTTAATATCGCGGTAAACACTATTTTGATGACATCACCCTCAAGCGCCACATACCTGTGATCAAAATCGCACAATTCATACCCGACGGTCACGCTAATGTTTACAAATACAAGCACATATTGAGGGGATGCAAGACACTTTGTTTTGTTTCTTGGGGAAAGTGTGACTTCTGTCCACATTGGAAACACCTTAAGTACTGCTGTAATGCTACAGTTTTGAGGCGTGACTCTGTTTTTAGATGTCCACACTGCCTTACAAAGGTCTAATTGCTAGTACACAAGTTAAAAAAGTAAAAAAAACAAGTGTTGAGTGATGAATTGATGTAACTTGCGTTATTATTAAAAGAAACTGTTGAATTTCAGTATAGAGTTGTAGTTTTATTTGCAGATCTATATATCCCATTTATGTTATTTAGATTTTTTTGCAATCAGTAAACTCTAGTCAGGGCCTACGCTGTTTACCGCGATATTAGAGTACTCTCACCTGACAACAGTAAAAACATAGCTGTCGATATCGGATAAAATTATTTCAATATTTAATCCATCTAATGCTTTAATAATATGTACAAATACAAATGAGGTGTTTGTGAACGTAACCAGGACAGAAATAATTTTAGATAAATCTTGTATTATCATTTATTTAAACTGCAAACAGTAAGTACCGCGATATTAGGGAAAACCATCCTACCTGTTTACTATTATACTAATTATCCGAGCCTTCTCTGATCCAGAAAGTCTTTTCGGTGTGTGTGTGGCATTTTAGGGTCAGAGGAATTCCTATAGTGAAAAAACACAGTGTCACTGTGAAGAAAATAAACCAAGGGGAAAAGGTACGGGACTCGAACCCGGGACGCCTCGCTTACAGAGTGCTCTGACAGCTGAGCTTACCGGGCCACTGGGTACCAAAATCACAAGACTCCTCCCCATTAATTTTTAGGAGCTAGCCCTGGTGCAACTATCCCGCATTCACCGATTTATCCTCGTCGCCAGTGAAGTAAACAAAGGGGAAAAAGTGGCCGGTACGGGCCTCGAACCTGGAACCCCTCCCTTACAGTCCGAGCGCTCTACGAACGGAGTTAACCGAGCCACTCTGTACCCAATATCACCACAAGTCATGCAGTTTCAACAGTGTCTGGCATCGGGTCGATTCTTTTTGATTGTAGAAGTGTTATGATCTTAAAAATTGACCAAATGATATACAAGACCAAGGTTCTATAGACGTGTCATTAAAAAATATCTATCAGTCTCTGCAAACACCATCGGTCCGTCGGACATGACAGGCAATTTTTTAAATGTCCGGCTGAAAATTCCCGTTGGGCAATTAAAGTGTCTGGCCATTTTTATGCCCCCGAAAAAAAATTCGGGGGCATATTATAATCGCACCGTCTGTCCGGATTCTGTCCGTCATTCCGAAGTTCGTGTCCGGACCGTAACTTCACAACCCCTGCAGGGATTTTTAAATAACTTGGCACAAGTGATCATCATAACTAGACGATGTGTCCCCCGCAAAACCCAGGTCCGTCAGGGTTCCGGAAATACGGTTGCCCGACGCCCCGGGCAAGTGGATTTTGGGTGCGGGCAAGTGACCTTCACAAATCTGGTTGCCCGCCACTTGCCCGACGGACATTTCCATTTCAGAACAAATCAAGTGGCAAACTTGCCATATCAGAATTTTTTTCTGGTAACTAAATAAAACTGGCCGCTGTTTTTCGCCACTAGCGATTGTTAATAAGATCAAACAACTTTCGGAACAATCAACAATCTCGCCCCAGGCAGCTTAATTTGTGGCATTATTTCAATAAACAACTAATTAACCCACATGCGCCTTTCACACCATTTGACAACAACTTATCCTGACACAACTGTCAGACGTGTGTCCATTGGCCAATGAAATCGCGGCAATTATGTCCGTGACCTTCCAACCATAAACATAGCTACTTTCAGAAATAGTTTACAAATAATCTGGACCTTCCACCAATCAAATCCTGGGCCTCCGCTGTGATTCGCTAATGTCGCAAATGGCGAAAGAACAGCAAAAGTTGCGATCTTTTTTAAGCTTTTGCGAAAATTATTTGCGAAAAAAAATAAAAGCCGATATTTACATATTGTCAATGCTGTAAGCGGATACGAGCGAAATAGTAATTGAAAATGGACTGGTTCACTAAACTACAAGAATAACGTTCGCTGGCTTCATACAAAAACCGATAAAATTATCACAACCAGTCGATTGATCACGCGTGTACATTGTGAATCACTGATGCTTGAAAATAACATGTTGTAAACAAACTTTCTGACACTCTCCGAGAAGATAATTGATGCAATTAAGTAATAATAGGATTAAGACAACACAGCTTGATATCGGGTTTTAAGCACTTATACAAACATCGGCGGACGATCAAACAACGAAAATGAAACTATGGTTGATGTTTGTTTTTGTGTGTGGCAAACATCGTCGGGTGTTGAAAATTAAAGAAATCGTAAGTTATTACTTGTTATTTTTAGAAATATATAATATTGTAACAAAAGATGATCAGAACAATGGCCATAATTGATTTAATTACCCTCGACGTATGTTTCCTATATAAGCTATGCCAAGATGTAAAACGTTGACAATTGCAAAAATGGCTTGTAAACGTCCGCTAGATTTAGATTCTTGTTTGACTCCACCTTCTAAATTTGCCAAAATTCAGAACTCACCTGTTAGAAATTTTAAGGATTCGTGGGAAAAATGGAAATTCTTGGCTACGCTATGATCCAAAACTGTGACTTTTGTATTAAAGCACAACTTTCTAACGTTTTCACTTCTGGGTGTACACTCATTCTAAATTCAGACCACATGATGATAAATATAGTCTAAATTGAAATATTTTATTTAATTTTTTTTATATAATTTTAAACTTATATATTTTTCATTCTAAATTCAGACCACATGAAGGTAGCCAGTGCTGCTAAAATGAGTGTCAACATGGATGTGGCCCGCCAAGCAGCCCTTTCCAAAAGCGAAACAGCCGTGACTGCTGCCATGGTTAATGTGTACTTTGCGGCCCAGCACAATCTTGCCAGTTCGTTAGTTCCAGAACTAAACCACGTCATGCAATTGTAGGTGAAAAGTGACTGTGTTGTAATATGAACTCAGAGATGAAATGATCTACAACTGTGTCACCTGAACTATATTGCAAGTGTATTGTAAGATTATAAGAATAGTTGTTGTTTCTTTTCTTGCAATTAAAAAAATCATTGTTAATAATATTAAATGATATCATAAAACAAAATTGTTGTTTTTACTTTGATACTGAATTTATCATAATCTGTTTAAGGACCTACATGTAGTCGAGAATGTTAAAAGATGTTAGTTATATAAACATTAATACAAATAATACTTGTAATAGCTTAATATAAGATAATACTGCTATGATGATAGTTATCATCTTTCATTAAACTATTGATTTATAGTATTATTAAAGTATTACTTGTATTAATGTTGGTATAAATAAAGTCTTTTATAAAAACAAGAGATCCTAAATGAATCAATGCATATATGCCGTTTATTCTGAAAATGGCTTTAAGTCTTCGTTATTGTATGAAAAAATGGCTCAAAAAATGGCTCCAACTTTGGCTCTTATTCTCAAATTTGGCTCCTTTTTTTTCATTTGGCGAAAGTTTTTTTCATTTAGCGAAAGTGGTTGCGAAAGAAAAAAAAATACCCAGGGGGAGGCCCTGAAATCAGAAAACTCTTCCTTAATTTGCAAATTTAATGTGTCAAAATAATGATTGACATGCCCACGTGACGTTATGTTTTTGTTTAGATAATTTTGCCTAAGATTTTTCGTAACGAAAATACACATTTCTTTTACTCGAAGCACTCGTTATCAATGCGCTTTTATGAGGTATTTGGTGTATTTAATTGATATAGTCCTGTAATTAAACGTATATGGAAGTGCATACTTAGCGATATGCGCATGTCCTGTCTTTTCGCGATTTCAGAAAAATCACGAAACCTTTTTCTCAAGTTCTGAACTTTCGCTTTTGATGAATAAGGTTACTGCTACTACTTCTCAAACAATTCCTAGGGAACCCCTATTCACGCCTTTTGCTTTCATCTAATTCCCTTTAATTAAAATACAAAGCCGTAGGAACGTTACCATGATTGCAGAAATTGGGGGCCAAGTTAATATTTTTAATAACGTTTTGTGTTGTTTCTTTGCTTGTCGCACCTTTAAATGAATACAATAGCTTCTTTTTTTTCTGTCAACTGGTTAATTGTACACACTGTGACATTAAAAGTTCCATACACTAGCTGCCAATCATTTTTTTGGATGGTCATCAAACATGATGGGGGGTTGTGTTTGTGGGATTCGGGTGGGGTGGGAGGACGGTATAGAATGACTTTGTATACTGTCTCAATCATTTTATGATTTAAGTAACACAAAGATGTAATAGACACAAAAGAAGAAAATGCAAGCATTTGATTTTTTTATAGGAATAAATACAATTTATTAACTAATTCAGGGCCTCCCCTGGGTATTTTTTTTTCTTTCGCAACCACTTTCGCTAAATGAAAAAAACTTTCGCCAAATGAAAAAAAAAAGGAGCCAAATTTGAGAAATAAGAGCCAAAGTTGGAGCCATTTTTTGAGCCATTTTTTCATACAATAACGAAGACTTAAAAGCCATTTTCAGATAAACGGCATATATGCATTGATTCATTAGGATCTCTTGTTTTTATAAAAGACTTTATTTATACCAACATTAATACAAGTAATACTTTAATAATACTATAAATCAATAGTTTAATGAAAGATGATAACTATCATCATAGCAGTATTATCTTATATTAAGCTATTACAAGTATTATTTGTATTAATGTTTATATAACTAACATCTTTTAACATTCTCGACTACATGTAGGTCCTTAAACAGATTATGATAAATTCAGTATCAAAGTAAAAACAACAATTTTGTTTTATGATATCATTTAATATTATTAACAATGATTTTTTTAATTGCAAGAAAAGAAACAACAACTATTCTTATAATCTTACAATACGACTTGCAATATAGTTCAGGTGGACACAGTTGTAGATCATTTCATCTCTGAGTTCATATTACAACACAGTCACTTTTCACCTACAATTGCATGACGTGGTTTAGTTCTGGAACTAACGAACTGGCAAGATTGTGCTGGGCCGCAAAGTACACATTAACCATGGCAGCAGTCACGGCTGTTTCGCTTTTGGAAAGGGCTGCTTGGCGGGCCACATCCATGTTGACACTCATTTTAGCAGCACTGGCTACCTTCATGTGGTCTGAATTTAGAATGAAAAATATATAAGTTTAAAATTATATAAAAAAAATTAAATAAAATATTTCAATTTAGACTATATTTATCATCATGTGGTCTGAATTTAGAATGAGTGTACACCCAGAAGTGAAAACGTTAGAAAGTTGTGCTTTAATACAAAAGTCACAGTTTTGGATCATAGCGTAGCCAAGAATTTCCATTTTTCCCACGAATCCTTAAAATTTCTAACAGGTGAGTTCTGAATTTTGGCAAATTTAGAAGGTGGAGTCAAACAAGAATCTAAATCTAGCGGACGTTTACAAGCCATTTTTGCAATTGTCAACGTTTTACATCTTGGCATAGCTTATATAGGAAACATACGTCGAGGGTAATTAAATCAATTATGGCCATTGTTCTGATCATCTTTTGTTACAATATTATATATTTCTAAAAATAACAAGTAATAACTTACGATTTCTTTAATTTTCAACACCCGACGATGTTTGCCACACACAAAAACAAACATCAACCATAGTTTCATTTTCGTTGTTTGATCGTCCGCCGATGTTTGTATAAGTGCTTAAAACACCCGATATCAAGCTGTGTTGTCTTAATCCTATTATTACTTAATTGCATCAATTATCTTCTCGGAGAGTGTCAGAAAGTTTGTTTACAACATGTTATTTTCAAGCATCAGTGATTCACAATGGCGTGATCAATCGACTGGTTGTGATAATTTTATCGGTTTTTGTATGAAGCCAGCGAACGTTATTCTTGTAGTTTAGTGAACCAGTCCATTTTCAATTACTATTTCGCTCGTATCCGCTTACAGCATTGACAATATGTAAATATCGGCTTTTATTTTTTTTCGCAAATAATTTTCGCAAAAGCTTAAAAAAGATCGCAACTTTTGCTGTTCTTTCGCCATTTGCGACATTAGCGAATCACAGCGGAGGCCCAGTAATTCATAAAATACACTCTCCCTTCCTTTTCTAAGTATAATGGTCCAAATTATGCGGCTGTCCATCACGTTTAACACGAATAATGGTACACCGCCATTTCTTGGGGCAATTAAGTGTTCTTAAATGTGGGGCAAGTGACTTTTGAAAATCCACTTGCCCTGGGAAAGTGGATTTTCAAAATATTTCCAGAACCCTGTCCGTACCTCCAAGGTCAAGGTCACACTTGAAGTTCATAGGTCAAAAACAGGTACACAATTTTGTGTCCGGACCGTAACTTCACAACCCCTGCAGGGATTTTTAAATAACTTGTCACAAATGATCACCATAACAAGACGATGTGTCCTCCGCAAAACCCAGGTCCGTACCTCAAAGGTCAAGGTCACACTTGAAGTTCATAAGTCAAAAACAGGTACGCAATTTCGTGTCCATAACGTAACTTCACAACCGCTGCAGGGATTTTTAAATAACTTGGCATAAGTGATCACCATAACAAGACGATATGTCCCCCGCAAAACCCAGGTCCGTTCCTCAGAGGTAAAGGTCACACTTGAAGTTCATAGGTCAAAAACAGGTACGCAATTTCGTGTCCGGACCGTAACTTCACAATCCCTGCAGGGATTTTTAAATAACTTGGCGCAAATGATCACCATAACAAGACGATGTGTCGCGCGCAAAACCCAGGTCGGTACCTCAAAGGTCAAGGTCACACTTGCAGTTCATAGGTGGAAAAACAGGTATGCAATTTCGTGTCCGGACCGTAACGTCACAACCCCTGCAGGGATTTTTAAATTACTTGGCACAAGTGATCACCATAACAAGACGAAATGTCCCCCGAAACCAGTCTTCAAGGTCAAGGTCACACTTGGAGGTCAAAAGTCAAATCGTGTCCGGTCAATAACTCTGGCATTCATGGTCGGATTTTAAAATAACTTGGCACAAGTGCTCACCACAACAAGACGATGTGTCGCGCACAAAATCAAGGTCTGTTTTCCCAAGGTCAAGGTCACATTTAGAGGTCAAAGGTCAACTTGTGTCCCTGTCAATAACTTTTGCATGCCTGGACGTATTTTCAAATAATTTGGCACAAATGCTCACCAGAACCAAGTGAGGTGTCGTGCACAAATCCAGGTCCATGGCTTCAAGGTCAAGGTCATACTTAGAGGTCAGAGGACACTTCGGGGGCATTTATCACTTACAGTGATATTTCTTGTTTTTAACTAAAATCCTATCAGAAATCTCATTTTATCGCTTGTAAATTTCCCTTTACTCTTTCCGGGTGACTTTCTTAAAACTAAAATCCAATCAGATTTTTCATCGCCTGTAATTTGAAGCATGGTTCGCACAGACTTGAAAAGGCCCTAAATTTTGATGAGTTGCTTGAAAAGGCCCTAAATTGCATGTCAGGCCCTAAAAAGTCCCTAAATTTTCTCTATACGGCCCCTAAAAATTAGTTTTGGTGGGCCTAATTTCATATCGCACATTATTTGGGCTGTCAAGGTGTTGTTGCTTCTAAAAATAGAATGAATTCAAGAACGACAACTCCTACGAAATTTCTAAAAATAGAATGAATTCAAGAACGACAACTCCTACAAAATTAGATTTGTACTATTGTACATCGTACTCAATTTGATTCATACTCGGTTATATTTCAGAGGGGAAGTTATTAGCCAGCCAACGACTGAGCCAACCGTGCAGCCATTTTTGCAAGGCCGTTTTTAAAAAATCGCGGGCAATATTTGGTGGAGTGGGTGGGGTATAGCTAAAAAAAAATAAATTTGGGCTTAACCACAGGTAATTCGGGGAGTAACTTAAAAATAATAAAAAAAATAATTATATTAGTCTACTATACTAATATAATTTTTTTTTTTTTTTTAAATTTGTGTTTTTTAATGTTTGATTAGTATTTAAATGATGTTTTGTTTTGTTTTCTGAAAAATTCAAGTGTAAGTCTAAGCTACTCCCGAATACCTGTGGACAAGGCCACAGAGCTGAAAACTGTTTAATCATAGGTAGGTCCAGGTTTATTGGCTATAAATACAGTAAAACCCAGCTAATGCAACCGCTTACAATATACACATTTAGTGGTTTTTTTTTACAGGTGACTGCTTAATGCAGCACTATAGTTTGCAGAAAACTATTAGTGGAGCTTTCTACAATACTATCATGCTGCATTAAGCTGCCACCTATCTTCTTGTAGGGGTCACTTTAGAGGGGTTTTACTGTAGCAGTAAGCAGGAATTTAGTCAAACGCATAATTATGCTATACATATTGAGGCCCTAAATTTAGCGAAAATGTCCCTAAAAAGGCCCTAAATTTAGGTTTAAAAAGTCTGTATGAACCATGTGAAGTCATATTTGTTGATAAATGATCGATTTATAAGCGCGAATTTCATTGGCGATTACTGAAAAGGTCATGCATATTTGTCGTGTTTAACTGAAGAAGAAAGATAGAATATAATATAAATGGTGTTATTGTTTTCATATTCTTATTTTTCGATGAATTGTTGTATATGTATAATAGTATAATCTTTTTCTATTTTTAGTTCATTAATAACAAGTCTGTGTCATAAGAACGCTTTACAATGAACGCTTATTCACAAAGCTGCTAAATAACACCGCAAACTCGCACCTTTTTGGATAGTTTAATTTAGTATTGTTTTTTCCGTGATTTGCGGCGCCATCCTAAAATTATATATAAAAAAATGCTGGGTCGCTTCATTTTTAGCCAGTCGGTCATAGCACAATAAACATCATTTGTTTTAAAAGCATGTTGAGTTCAACTGACAAAGCATTGTATTCCGCTTTAACAAAAAATATGTCAACTTTTCAGTCTGTCTGATCGAATGTCCTGTACGTGGACTTGAAAATGTTTTCGCATAGACTGATATATAAAAAAAAAAATTGCCTCAAAAATTTTACATGTAATTTTTTTGTTTTTTTTATATGTAGACAGATTATCAGAAAAAAACTAGCTCGAATTTGTATATGCTACAGATAAATTTATCCAAAGTGCCTGCAGCTATCGTCCGAATATAGTGATACATTTTTAGGCTTAGGATTTTCATTGCTGCAGCGTGTTTATCTCCTGATTTTAGGATTGTTACTGGTAAATGTCTCTTTAATACTTCCACATTTAGAACACCATGTATAAAAGTAAATCCAAAACTCCAGTCTCTTCTACCAGGCTTTGTTTTATTCCTCTTCCTTAACAGTAGCATGAACTAACTAGTTCTAAAAAGATTTGATTATCTCATTTTAATTACTAAAACAATAAACCATGCATACCTCTCCCAGGCTTATCACTTACACCCTAACCCCCAGAAATAGAAATTCAATAAAATATATCAGATATATTTTATGAAATTCCGCTTCTTCAGATCGACCTTTCATCTAATCAATATTCATGAGACTATCAACTACATTAAACGAATGAAATCATGCATTTCATATGCAATTTAGATGATGTTCGAGTGAACAAAACAAACGAAAATCCACATAAAGCACAATATATCCGAACAAGATTAAGTCGCCCAGTGTTAAAGCTGTGGTTGCATGAAAATTCAAAGAAATGCACTAAATGTATGTTTTACAGCAAGACTACGAAGAAACCATTGTTAGGGTTTTTTCGAAACATTCAGATCATTGAATTGAAACATTAGGTTTTCTATATAGTACGTATCAATACATTTGGCCCGTTAGCGCAGTCAGTAGCGAGGTAGACAAGTGTTATCTGTGAGTATAATTTAAATGTTTGTTACGAGAAAACTTTCAATCCTACAAAGAGGTAAATTTCTATATTTTTTACTTTTTGCAAAATGTTTGTACTGCTTTTGAACAATCTTGGTTTTATTCAGCAAATATTCAATAATGGTTGATGTGTTTATATTTGTCAACACAATTTGTGTGTGTTTTATTGGTAAGATAAAAGATGGACATTGTCTCTTTCAATATAATTATACCGAGTGTAGACTACTCCATAGCATTTGACTGAAACGCGACATGCGCAGTGAAGCAGTCTATACTGAACGATTTGAAGCCTGAAATCTGAGGTCAGTCTGATGTGACCTCCAATGCGAAGTTGTCTGATCCTTAGTAGTGTAGATCATAGCGTAATAAAGGGTCTGATTTTAATGAGATTGCGTCGCTTCATAACTTTAACGAAATAACAAAGTGTGAACGACCCCGGATCGACTTCAGTTTTCTTAAAGGCGGTCTCCATCATGTCCATGGCCGAATGGTTAACGGCGTTGCGTTGTAAACCTTCGACTCTCACCGCTGCGGGTTCGAATCCCACTGGGAGCTCCACTTGTAAGTGAAGAAGTGTCGATTCTTACGAATGGCGGGAGGTGTACAGTACTGGTTCTACCCAGGAAAAGTGGGTGGTCACCACCACAAATTTTTTTTTTGACCGTCATATATATCTTACATGTGTTGAAAATTACGTAAAACACATACAAACAAACAAACAAACTTTTCTTGCAACTCGGTTAAAACAGGGAATGGGGAAAAGACCTCAGAGCAGATGCACATATTCTTCTATGGCAACTTGTTAAATGATCTATTCCAGATCAGAAAACACTTGAAAATAAAAGAAAGATCGATTTAAGCATCTTGATGATACAAGTCTTGAAGATTCTAGACTGGTACCAATTTTTATGCTCTAATTTAGTCACGCTTATTTATTCAGGTCAAGGTAATACCTAATTTACCGAAAACAATCGTCAACAGTGGAAATGACAAAATGACCGATATTTTTTTTATTTTTTTTTTTTAAATGGCAAAATCAATTTAAACAGCCCTTTTTGCCAGTCAGTTGGCATTGGCAACCAAATACTTTTTTTAAGCGTTAACTGGCTTTGATAGCATGGCTCGATTGGGCTGGGGGAAACTTAGATCATGTATAACAAGCGCCCAGGGCTTCTTCTAGTCTCATTTATTAAGTCTGGGTCCTTTTTTTTACACGTGTATATAGACGTTTATGCACCCCTAGTCAAAGACGGTGCTTATAAAAAACATCGTCTCGCCACCCTTAGACGTGTATATTATGCACTAACCTTCTACAAGCCGAAAATCTGAAGAAAAAATGTGTGTTATAGGCAGACAAATACGAGTAAGACTGATCTTTAGAGCAAAAAAAAACAGACGGTTAAAGATCGTAGTTGTGTTCATTTAATAATAAACACGTATATATTCTTCAGGCAATTCGAGTTGCGAGTGATGAAAAGAACAAACAGGCAGTAGCAAGAAGAGAAAAGGAAAAGGAGCTCTCCAAGGTGAAAATATCAAAAGAAGATGTGGACCTTATTGTAAGTTTATTTAAAGCTGCTCCAAATTTTAGTCTGATTTTGGGGATAAAATGGGCTTACAATGCCTTTTTACCCTTCTTTTCAGCGGCCTGTATAGGGCCCCTTCCCCAACCAAATTTTCTTTCATATCATGCAGTGTTCACCACTTTTTAAACTTACCTCTGGAAATTTCATTCCCATTCATGGATTTTTTTCCCCAATTTAAGCCAAAATACTCCTTCCCCAAAACTGGTAAAAAAAAGCCGTCGCTTATAGTTTGACTGTAAACTTACCCAGAAAAGTTGGTCACTGTTGTCTATTTTCTTCAAAACATAATTATGTTACGTTAACCTTTTGTTTAAGTTTCGTACCACTCAATAACTTCTGTTAGGAGTGAGTTATTCATTATTGGAATGAAATTTTCTGGATAGGTAGCTCATATGAAGAGGAAGCTTGGGGTCAGTGGCAAGGTCACTGTTACTAAAACTAGAAAAACAGTTTCCGCACAATAACTTCAGTTAGGAATGAGATATATTGCATCCTGGATAGTAGCTTATATGATGAGGAAGCTTGAGGTTACATTGGGGGTCACTGGGTTCAGGTCACTGTTACTAAAATAGGAAGAACCGTTTCCATTAGGAATGAGATATACATGTATTGGCATCGTGGATAGGTAGCTTATATGATGGAGAAGCTTGAGGTTACATTTGGGTCACTGGGTTCAAGGTCACTGTTACTTAAAATAGAAGAACCGTTTCCGTTAGGAATGAGATATTGGCATGAACTTCCATTATAGGTAGTTTATATAAAGAAGAAGCTGGGTTGCATTGGGGTCAAGCTCACTGTTACTAAAAAAAAGAAAAAAATGGTTTCCATTTAATAACTTCAGTTAGGAATGAGAATTTGGGCATGAATCGTTCTGGATAAGTAGCTTATATGGATAGGAAGCTTGGGATTGCATTTGTGGGGTCACTGGGTTCAAGGTTAAGGTCATTGGTACTAAACATAGAAAAAATGGTTTCCGTTTAGTAACCAGTTAGGAATGAGATATCGGCATGGAAACTTTCTGGATAGGTAACTTATATTTTTAAAAAAGCTTGGGATTGCATTTGGGTTACTCCCTGGGTTCAGGTCAAGGTCACTGTAACTTAAAAACAGTTCAGCTCTATAACGTCAGTTAGCAGTCAAAGCACTAACCTTTAACAGTTACGTTTTCATAACCTGTGACCTGTTATTAAAAAACAACAACTAAAACTGGGATAGTAACAAGAAGCAGTTCTACCACAAAATCTTTCAAGTTATATGTATTCTATCTTCTGTACAGGAATTTTCCCTGTATATATATAATTATCTCCAGGTAGGGTGATTATTCAACTTTACAACCATGCAATAAAATTCTATGAGCATCGATGAAATCCAATGCTCAAAGCTCTCAAGTTACCTACTGTTATGCAATAAAATTCATTAAAAATCATTTTGTAGGATCCAACATGATAATTATTGAACAACTGCTAATTGGATCTTGATGAAGATTTAGTTATCCTTAATAATAAGTATTCAGACATAAACAAACACTGCACATTTGGTAAACTATTCGATTTATTAGCAAATGATCTTGGTAACTGATTAGGTTACAAATGGTTATTAGGGAAAAGTATCTGCTACAGTGCCTGAATGAGGGCCAGCGGCTGGCCCCGAAAAAAAAATTTGGGCTAGTAAATATTTGAGTCACTGGCCAAAATGAACATGTGAGGCCAAAATATTTTTTAACTTTTTGATGTCAACAAAGTAAAGAAAAATGAGAATAAATGTGCTGGTATTTGCATGCTGTCATAAAAGTTCTGATTCTTCAAATAGGCGGATACAGGATCGGAACCTATCCCCCTTGTGGAACTAGAGTATTTTCTTTAAAGTACTTTCTTTAAAGTACTTTAATAAACGCAGAAAATTGGACTCCGATAATACTAATAGACTTGGACCCCCCCCCCCCCCCCCCCCCCCCCCCCCCCCCCCCCCCCCCCCCCCCCCGAAAAATACTAACTTCGCATACTTTGACTGCTTTTTAAAGTCCGCAGCGTTAGTGCGTTTAAGAAATGACCATGCGTCTTGCATTTTCTTTGACTTTACAGAGTTATCATATGTTACATGCACTTTCATTGGTTCAGTAGTTTATTTGAACCAATCGCTGCGTTCGTAACTAACAAGTCGCAAGAGAAATAAAGAGTTGTCTACCTTTTACCAAGTGACGACGGTAGTTGACAGTTCTCCGAAAATAATTGATTAAAATGAATTTTTTTTACTGATTTTGGGCAGTCGCCCAGACGTTTTTTGTTGGGCCAGTGACAACTTTACTTTGAACAACTTTTGGTCGCCCAGACAAGGTATTAATCGCCATTGGCGAGTGGGCGACCGGCCGTTTCAGACACTGGCTGCTACTCTAAACCAAAGGGAGATAATAATTTGGCATTTTAATAACTTCCAGCAGTTATAAAACTTGAAACTGTTTAACTGAATCTGACTGGTTAGGAATAAGATATTGGCATGAAACTTTATGGTTAGGTAGCTTATATGAAAAGGAAGCTTGGGATTGCATTTGGGGTCAGTGAGGTCAAGGTCAATGTTACTACAAATAGAAAAACGGTTTCAGAATTAGCCCCTTCGAAAAATTTCACAATTAATCGCGTTTCCATACTTAGAATTTGCTTTTAAGTTTGCGTCCAGTTTGTCAGAAATACTGTATGTTGAAAAGAAACTAAAATCTGGTGTGAACATCTGCATACACTTCTCTTTCACACTGTGGTAAACTCAGCTTTAGCGGCAATAGGCGTTACTCTTGTGCAAAAGATGTGCACCGTTTCTAAGTCTACTGACGATAAGGTATATAATTATGTAACTTACATGTTGTGAATCCGACCTCTATAAAGGTCTACAATACAAACACCTTAACCATCACCCTATTGTCATTGTTGGTGAAGCGTAGAATTAGGCATAGCTAGGGACATTAGAATGTGTACGCAAACAGTCTAGTGGGTTCCGGGGGCATGCTCCCCAAGTAATGTTTTTTTCTTAGATCGTCTGTGGTGCAATCATTATCTGGAGGCATTTCCGCAACAAAATGAGGCTGATTTTGTCTCTGAATTGAAAATTAAAAAAGTGGGCTAAATGAAGAAGTTACCTGACCCCTCCTAGCTCTTGTTTTTTATTGCATTTTTGGACGTTTTTATTTTTTTCAATATTTGGGACAACTGTGTACAGCTGCCTGTACATACTGGTAATTTGGAGCTAAGATGTCGTAGTTCTCAAAATGTCGACTCCCATATCCATAGATTAACCTTCAAATGATCATCTTTTTTGTTTATCATCCCATTTTGATCACTGTTTCACCTCTTCCCAATTTTTTCAGAACTCTCCTAATACTGCCTTGTTTGTTAAAATTTAGCAGGGCTTTTCCTCTAGGTATTTTGGGGGAAAGGCCCCCTAGATTGAATTGGGAATTTTTTATCGACACATTGCCAAAATGGGGAAATTAGTACATTATGAACAATTATCATTTAAATAGTGATTTGATCCTGTTAGAGTGGTACCAACAATCAGTTACTTAAATGAGTGTGTGGAATGACACCAACACAATAGAAAATGCTTTTTTTTTTGTTGTTGTTGTTGTTTTTACCTAGGAATAGCCCTATGATTATAACCTGGCGGGGATATCATTATTTACTCTGTCTTGTTTATTGGGATGACAATCGGGTAAGAGTGAGGTGTGGTGCACCCTTAGTAGAACCTGGTTTAAACCCCCAGCAGCCTTTTTTTGCCACTGAATGTTCCCTTCATGTTTGTGATGTCTCATTTTGTCTTTTATTCAGCTTTAAAGCTGGTCTTTGCTTCTATGCGTGTTTGTATTTGACTGTCGTCCTTGAATGCTACTTTTCCTGTTCGATTTTTATATCTAGTCTCAATACCGTAACAGAGCTATTTTGGCTATGTTGCTGCATTCCCTTTTAGAGGGGTCCGGTATTAGAAATTATCCTTGTAAATTACTATAAATCAGAGTAAAATACATTGAGGGAGTTAGTAAATTTATTTTGATCAGAAGATTTTCAAGTTTATCAAGTGTAATTTGTCTTAGATAAACAAAATGTGAAGGCTGAATTGTCAATTTTTAACTCTTTATATGTAATCATGTATTATTTTTTTTGACAGTTTGAGAGTAAAATACAATTACAGACTTCATCTTGTTCCTTAGATATATATTTTTTTTTGATTATTCATTTTACGACCCACCCTGAACGAGAATTGCTGTAGACATGGTAGAAGAAGAGAAAATAATAAAAATAAAAATATGGAAAAGAGAATGAAATGTTGGATTAATATGTGGACACACAATAAACTATCAAATTCAGTATGGAAATTTGATTTTGTCTTATTTTTATTTCCACAGGTGAACGAGATGGAGATTGGTAGAATGCAGGCGGAGAGAATGTTAAGAGAATATGAGGGCAACGTAGTCGAGGCGTTAGTGGCTTTAACAAACTGATCAACAGACTAATTTATCAATAGCTGAACTATTCTAGTGCAGGTCTTCTTCGTAATGTTATAAAGTGTTTTCATCAAGTTTGAGTGTTAAAATCTGAGCTATCAGCTGTCTCAAGGACAACGAGGTGCTGCTGTACGGAAACAAATATGCAGTTATAGGACTGTCCCGAAAACCTGTAGTAGTTACTACTCAGCTCAAGTTACATGATAATCAGCTTGGTGTCGGCATACCCAGAATGAGGTCAATAAAATGGCAATAAATCACCTAACATGCCAGCTAATGAGCTAAAACTTTAAATGACAGACACGTGTATATATATATATCACTGCCTTATATCTTTATTTGCTTATAGCATTTTGTTACACCAACTTATTTCTAATTTTTTTAATGTGCCTATCTGCTGTCAGATAATTGATGCCCTGCTGCGCGAAAATGGTATTTTATTGCTCTGGGGTCAGTTAATTACATGGATAAATTATAGAGATTCTCAATAAACAGAGGAATCTCGGGACAGTCCTATAACTGAGTAAATTGAACTGTGTACTGCATGCTTTATACCAGTGAATGACTTGTCAGTACACTTGGGGAAATACTCCGAAATATTCATGGCAACGTGTTACATTTCCTATTCCAAATTGCAGAAAGACAGTTCTGTATAAAACAAATTGAGTGAAAAATGACGGAAATATAAAACAATTATAAGTGAAAAGTGAAACATTCAAGAATTTCTTAAAAATAATTCAGAACCTGTTAATTAAATGATCAAACACTTAACACAACTCCAGTGAACACTGAGAGTTATTGAAGTGTCAAGAACTCTACCATATAAATTATTTACAGCAAAAACTGTGATTGTAGTAAGACAACAAAAAACCCTGATCACCATGACCAAGGTTAGCATTGAACACACGTGAACACGTGACACTTCTGTGATAGTGGTTAACATGTACCTAAAAACTATTGAGTTAAAATAATCCGATTTTGTTTAAAGGGACACTGTCCATAACTTTTAGCTTATAAAACACAATAATTATGTTCGCAAACATTACACACTAAACATTATTGAATATTAACTGATTAAAAGCAAGTTTGTTTAACGGAATTCAATCGCGGTACAAAAAAAGTAAATCAGCTTTGTGCGTTTGAACCCGCAGCCCAAACTAAAATTACACTCACCGTAATAATAGTGTGCGTGAGCGTAAAGTTGTCAACAACGCTCCCGACTGAGCTAAGCGGGCTATACATATTTTGCAATACATACTGTGGTGAAAACCTAATGCGCTAATGGAAGTCACGTGATCGCAGAAAAGGTCAATATTGTGGGTCCCTCTTTATTTACATATAATAATTAAAACTTCTTTTTTTTTCAAACTCACGAATGTATTTCTACATACTTCTTATGGTCTATCCTCATGTTTTCTTATATACATTTCACTGAATAAAAGTGCTTGGTTATGCTTACTTACGGACAGTGTCCCTTTAAAATTTACACTTTAAATTTGGAATATGCGTGGTACCAACGTTTTTGCACATTTCCGTTTGAATATCAATTCTTTGGTACAATGTACATTATTTTAAGTTTTTCAAAAATGCTTCTCCCACACTTTTAAAGGGAAGTGCTATAAAAGTCCTGGAAATATTATATGACAACATAACATCATTGTAAACCAGTAGATTTACATGTATAGCAAAATAATTCCCATCTACCAGATTTTGTTCTAGAACTGTTATGTGTAACATATATATTTTGTTCCCTTTAATACTTTTTAAACCATATCTGTGTGAAATGTTATGAAAGTCTCCTGTGAGAGTAATTGTTAATTTGGTATGGCTGAAAATAACGTGTGTTTACATCCGCTCATTAATAAAAACATAAAAGATGGCATTTTCTGTTATTTTATTGATATTCGCATGTCTTGCATACCTGTATGTAATAATATCTTTGGTTTTATGTTGTTTAAAGAGTCAGACGGCAATCTTGAAGTATTACCATTTGTACCTCAAATGTATTAATACAGTATCGTTTTCACTTTAAAACTGCTTTTCAAAAAGTAAAAATAAAAATTGAAGATTTTGTTATTTTACCATTGGTTTAAATATAGTGGCTATATAATCAAGTACGTAACTTCAAAAAAAACTATTTGATATGGGCTATTCTTATCAGCTTATAGTTAATATAAGGGTTTTGCAAATATGCAAGCAAATGGGACATTTAGAGTTTTAAAAAAAATCAAGATTGCCTTGTTTCTCTTTAACAGTCAGAGCTCTAACATTTTAAATCTGTCTGTGTATGATTTGTAAAAATCTGATTTAAAATGTATTTTCCATATAATCGAACCAAGCAGTTAAATAATCCATTTAAAAGCATACACAAACTCATTTAAAATGTATGAAATGGAGTATTTAATTAAACAAATCATACACAAACAGATTTAAAATGTATTAAACAAATTAAATAATTTAGCTGCTTGGTTCGATTATATGAAAATCCTTCTCAAAATGGTGGACGGGTTTTTGTTTTTTCTGCTCATTAGTGAATAGAATCACAGCTTACCATCTCATGAAGGATTTTCCTACAGTCGATCCAAGCAGTTAAAGTCTATTAAATCAACCATTTACCACAAAACAAATCTTTAAAGACATACATGTAGACGATATTATATCATATTAATCACAAATAAAAAATACGCAATTGACATTACACAAAGCATTGATGTGTTGCCCCTGTATGATGTACAACACTCGGATGATGAGACTATTCATGTGAAGAAACTTTTGTTCAGTATACAAGAAGCCTTCGTCATCATGGTCATACTGCAAAGAAAATGAGCAGGGTTTCATTGGTCAGTGCCCCGTTGACATTATTAGTTATTTGGATTCATGACAGGGGACATCGGCTCATATTCCCTGCCCGGAAATTATAATCACCCGAGCTGTCAGTACACGTCAGTGTACCCAATACCCCTTCAAAGTTGTTATTACTTATATTACTCTCGTCCGTCGGGTGGGGACGTAAACCGGGCGGTCCCGTGTATCGGTCTATCCTCCGAGCACGTTAAAGAACCATAGGAATCTATTCGATAATAAGAGTAGGGCACGGTTCCTAGATTCCTATGTATCCTTCCCCCTCTCTGGAGCGGCTCTAAATATTCCATGTTGTGAGCCGTTAAACAACTTTCAATTCAATATTAAAAACAAACCACTACTCTTGTTTACTTTACAATGATATCCAGTTTTCAAATATCAAATGTGAATCAATATCATATCTGAGAGGCTAACTTGGCTCAAAACCTCAGTTTATAAATACTTACCGCAACTTGTTACGGTAATTTACGTAATATAAAAAATAGCTGTCATTACCAGCATTGTTTTACAGTATTTCTGCAGTAACATTTAATAGTATGTGACTTAATTCTAAATATGTATTGTGCAAAATATCTTGTTTTAGTTGATGCTAACCCAGGAAACATTTTCTTAAAAATGTGGGGAGCTTCACAAAAAAAGAGTAGCTGTTCCTGTATAACATAAATATGTTGCTGTTAGTCTACTGTTGTTGATGTAGGTAGTATGAGCCCTGTATGGGTTTTCCCCGAGACAGCAAATTAATTAACCTTTAACCCGCTACATATACATAATTGACTGTTCTTTCTTTGAACTGAGACCATTCCATTTATGTGACATTGGGGTGTATTGGGGAAATGACTGATCAGCGGACATTGTAAACCCTGATCAGCTACTCGCAGGCTGATCTGGGTTTACAATGGACGCAAAGACTATTATAGTCGTGCTAAGCGGGTTAAGGGTTAAATATAAGCTTTCGATAAACATTTGTGGATTTATGTTTGTGTCTTGGTGCTTAGAAAATGTTGGGGTAGTGCAAGTCAGTGAACCAAACAAGTGTGCTAACGATATTGTGAAGCTGCTTTAAATTTAAAAATGCAGAACTTGTTCAGAAACTTCATCCTACACCTGTTATCTTAACTAGACATTTATACATACTACAGATCTAAACTATATACTTTACATGCAAAAATTAACAAGCTTTAATCAAAAGACTAAATAGCATGGAATGTGAAAAAAGGGTGTGGCACTAACAACACTGGCACTGCAGTAGTTAAAAGAAGTTCAGATTCAGATCATCGTCGGCACCCACATTTGACTGATTACGTTATCACTCCATTCATCACAGTCCTGTCTGACAAAAACTATTTAACTGGAAAGTCGCGGCGATATGCGGTACTAGACATCCTATTGATACTTCCTACAAAATCTTTCAATAACATATCTAATCTCATTATTTTGACAAAAATCATTCCTGACAAAACTTCGAAGTCCAGTAAGTCCGCAAAAACCTAAATAATATGCGCAACAAGAAAATATACTGATACCTTCTATCAAGTTGCATGAACAAAGGAACTTAGGAAGATAAATGTAGGAAAGTTGAGGGGACACGCATTACATTTGAAAATCTACAAAGTCCTGTAACTCTGACAAATAAAATATTAGTTAACCGGAACGTCCTGACGACATGCTGTACTAGACATCATGCTGATACTTCCTACCAAGTTCCATGAGCATAGGAAGATAATTAAATGTAGAAGTTGAAGTGAAACGCATTACACTTGAACATTTACAAAGTCCTGTAACTCTGACACAAATTATGCAACCGGGACGATATGCGGTACTAGACATCACACTGATACTTTATACTAAGTAGTTCTCTAAAACATCTTCAGAATGCCTCTGCCAAAAAGCATTCAACCAGAACATCTGACAAAATGCGCTACTATACATCTTACTGATTCTAAAGTTTCATGAAAATCAGAAGAACAAGCGGCCCAAGAGGGCCTGTGGACGCTCTACTGGCTAAAGCTAAAGTTTGTATATAAAGGGCCATAACTCTGTGAAAAATCATTCAACCCGAACATGGCGATGAGATGCGTAACAATGCTTGGTACTGATCATCCCTGCCATGTTTTGCTGAAATCTGGCCAGACATGCAGATAGTGTATTATAACCTTTAAAGGGTCATAACTGTAAAAATGCATTCAACTGGAACACGGTGATGTTATGCGCAATAGCATCGTACTCATCATCCCCGCCATGATTTGTTTAAATCCGACCAGGGGATCAGGAGAACTGGTCGGGACAAAGTGTGTATATTAAAACCTTTAAAGGTCCATAACTCCGCCAAAGATAATTTGACCGGAATAAGGCAATGATTTGCACAGCTAGGCTTGATACTGATCTTCCTTGCCAAGTTTCGTTGAAATCTGGCCAGGGGTTCAGGAGAATTAGTCCAGTAAAAATGTGTGTATTTAAACCTTTAAAGGGCCATAACTGCACCAAAAATCATTCAACCGGAACACGGCGATGATATGCACAACTAGACCTGGTACTAATCCTTGCAAAGTTTTCGTTGAAATCCAGCCAGGGGATCACGAGAACTAGTCCAGACAAAGTTTGTGTATTAAAACCTTTAAAGGGACATAACTTCACCAACTCATTCAACCGGAACACAGTGACGATATGTAAAACTAGGTTTGGTAATGATAATGCTTTCCAAGTTTCGCTGAAATCCGACCAAATGAAGGTCCTATCGTCTTCATGAGGCAAAATACAGCATCTTTGAACTAATTCAAGGGCCATAACTCTGGTGTTAATAATCCGATTTGGTTGGTTTTCAAACTTTTCCAATATTTCATTGATAGTAGCAATCTGGTAAAGTTTGGTAAAGATTGGATGGAAAATGAAGGCCCTATCGTCTTAACGAGGCAAAATAAAGCATTTTCAACTAAATCACGGGCAATACCTCTGGTGTTACTGGTCCGATCTGGCTGGTTTTCGAACTCGTCCGAGCTTTCATTGATATCAACAATGGTGTAAAGATTGAAAAAGATCGGTAAGAAATGAAGGCCCTAACGTGTTAACGAGGCCAAATTATAGCATATTTCAGAAATTCAAGAGCCATAATTCCGGTGCAAATTCAAGAGCCATAATTCCGGTGCAAATGGTCCGATCTAGTCGAACTCGTCAGAGCTTTCATTCAACATTCGTGTAAAGACTGAAAAAGATCGGAGGAGAAATGAAGGCGCTATCGTGTTAACGAGGCAAAATATAGCAATTTTAACTAAAACATGGGCCATAACTCCGGTGTTACTGGTCCGAACTGGCTGGTTTTCGAACTCGTCCGAGCTTTCATTAATTGATATCAACAATCTGGTAAAATTTGAAAAATGAAGGCCTTATCGTGTTAACGAGGCAAAAGTTAACGGACGGACGACGGACAACTCTCCATCCCATAAGCTATGCTGGTCGCTAAAAATGAAGGAGAGTTGAGCGGAAACACTTTTCATTTAAAAAATGTCAAAGTCCCGTAACTCACTAACTGTCAAAAAACATTCAACCTGAATGTCTTGGCAATATGCGCTAATCGACATGAAAATCGAATGAAAATGTAGGAGATGAGCGGAGTTACACTAGAGAATATTCAAAGTTCCATAACCCCAACAAAAAATTATTTTAAATAAAAAAAACTTCATATTCACGTAAACAGCAAAAACTATTCAACCGAAACGTCCTGACAATACGTGCTACTAGACCTACACAGTTTCATGAAGAACAAAAAAGAAGAGAAAAATGAGTGCAAGCTTTACATTTGTGAAAAATTAAAGTACCGTAATTTTGTTAAAAAGCATTGAACCGGAACGTACGGATAATTCCTACAGTTTCATAAAAATGGTGTTACGTCAAAACATTAAAAAACAACAAAGATTTCTACATAAGTTAACAAGGGTGTTGGACCACATTGGAAATAAGTTTATTAAACTTGTATGGGCTGTCCTTTGTCTATATATCTATCTATCCACAGACCTAATAACAAATTTATTAATATGTCTGTGATCTATCTATGTGTATGTATGTCTGTCTATCTATCTATATCTATCGCCCGTTTTCGAAGGTTACGTTAAAAGCATTTTTATAGATGTCCGGTCATTTAACCTAGACCTTTTGACACAATAGAAGTGACAGGGTGTGTTGTTTAACCACGAGCACTGTGTGTATGAAGTTTGAAGATTGTGGGTAAAATAGTTCATGAATTACAGCCAGGATACTATTTTCATGATCGTGTCACAGTGACCTTGATATTTGACCTACTAACTATACATTCAAAAGGGGTCGTTGTTGAAAAAGGATACTATTTGTATAAACTTTCAAGATTGTAGGTACAAAAGTAAATAAAGTACAGCTCAGAAGACATGTTGTATGGTCAGGTCAGTGTGGACTTAACCTTTGACCTATTACCCCTAGAATTAATTGGATTCATAATTGTATCACGGTTACTATTTCTGTACATTTTCATGGCTGTATGGGTAATAGTTAAAGTTTCAATTGGGAAAATGTTGCTCATGATTAAGTTATTGTCAGGCCAATGTAGTCTTGATGACCTATCTAACGCAATAGGCTTTTCCTCTCAGCAATGGAATGCTCCGATGAAGTTTAATATGTATGGGTGTTATACGTCCGGATTTATCATTTGGAATGCTTATGTCCATATGACGTCATGGTGGCCTTGACCTCAAAGGCAATAGGGTTCCTGCTTTCAACAAAGGCAATGTGCATGTAATGTTTCATGAGAGTTAATGTTATACACCTGGAATTACTACTTGGAATATGTATGTAAAATATGAGTTCATGGTGACCAAAGCTTCCCCTATCACCAAGGGCAATGGAGTTATCGTGAGTAATGCAAAGTTCCATACGAGGTCACGGTGACCTACTGACTCGTACCAAAAGCAACAGACTTCCTCTTCTGACCTAGGGCAATCTACCTATAATGTTTTCTGAGGATGTGATAACACTTTGAAATTCGAAGTTATCACGCGGAATGCATATTGCCACATCAGGTCATAACAACCCTTACTTTTAACCTAGTGACCCCAAAAAACAACAAGGTTCCACCTCTCAACAAGGGCTATATACCTATGAAGTTCCATGACTAGCATCGTCTTTGGTCGTTATGCTTTCGAAGTTAATTTATCACTTGGATTGCACATTTTCATATGAGGTCATGGTGAACTTGACCTTGGACTGACAGACCCCAAAAACAATACTGTTCCACCTCTCACAAGGGCTATATACATGTATCAATAATGCAATGATGGTAGGTGTTATGCTTTCAAAGCTATCGCGCATAATGCCGATTTCCAAATAAGGTCATGTGGCCTTTGACGGTCTGACCTCAAAAACAATAGTGTTTTTCCTTTCAACAAGGGCAATGTATCTATGAAATGTCCTGAGAGTGGTTGTTACAGTTTACAAGTAGTGCGGAATGTATACTTCCATATAAAGACATGCTTGACCTTTGGCCTGCTGACACAAACTACAACAGGTCTCCTTCTCCCATCAAGTGCAATTTGCCAATGAAGTTTCGTGAGTGTGTGTTTTATGCTTTCTAAGTTATAGCGCGGAATGATTTTTTTTTCATATCATGTCAAGGAAACCTTTGACCTAATGACCCCAAAATCAATAGTTTTTACTCTCAAAAAGGGCAATGAACCTCAGATGTTTCAGATGTTTCATGAGCATAGGTGTTATTATTTCGAAGTTATCATTACGGAATGTATATTACCATGTAAGGTCTTGGAGACCTTGACCTTTGACCTACTGACCCCAAAACAATAGCTAGGGTTCCTTCTCTTACCAAGGGCCATTTACCTAATAAAGAAGTTTTAATATAAGGTCATGGTGACCTTGACATTTGATCCCAAAATCAACATGCTTCCTCCGCTCACCAAGGGCAGTGTACATTTTAAGTATATCAGGTGTGGGTGTTATGGTTTCAAAGTTATCACGCAGAATGCATATTTCCATATAAGGACATGGAGACCTTGGCCTTTGTTCTACTAACCCCAAAAACAAAAGAGTTCCTCCTTTCACCTGGGCAATGTACCTATGAGTATGAATTTACATGAGTGTATGCGTTACGGTTTCGTTATCGTCCGGATTGCGAAATTGTGTACGGGCGGACTGACGGATGGGCTGAGATACAAACCCAGTATCTACCCAGAGTTTTCGTTCCTTGAATTAACCCGGCGCGCGCCCCCCCCCCCCCCCCTAAAAATTCCGGATCATACATGTATGTCCATGTTACTGTAGATATAATATCAAACAATTTCGATGCACGCCCTCGGTATTAAAAAAATTCTCGCTCGCTCTACGCATAATGACTAATGAGTGGTTTAATTAACACATTGTTAAATCCTTTTATTTGAAAACGGACTTTTTTTATTCATACATGTCCATGTTACTGTAGATAAAATATCAAACAATTTCGATGCACGCCCTCAGTATTATTATTTTTTTGCTCGCTTCGCTCGCTTGACGCATAATAGCTAATGAGTGGTTTAATTAACAAATTGTTAAAACCTTTTATTTTAAAATAGACTTTTTTATTCATACATGTATGTTCATGTTACTGTAGATAAAATATCAAACAATTTCGATGCACGCCCTCAGTATAAAAAAAATTCTCGCTCGCTTCGCTCGATCTACGTATAATGACTAATGAGTGGTTTAATTAACACATTGTTAAATCCTTTTATTTGAAAACGGACTTTTTTTTATTCATACATGTATGTCCATGTTACTGTAGATAAAATATCAAACAATTTCGATGCACGCCCTCAGTATAAATTTTTTTTTCGCTCGCTTCGCTCGCTCGACGCATAATGTCTAATGAGTGGTTTAATTAACACATTGTTAAATCCTTTTATTTGAAAACGGACTTTTTTTATTCATACATGTATGTCCATGTTACTGTAGATAAAATATCAAACAATTTCGATGCACGCCCTCATTATAACATTTTTTTTTCGCTCGCTTCGCTCGCTCAACGCATAATGGCTAATGAGTTGTTTAATTAACACATTGATAATTCCTTTTATTTGAAAACGGACTTTTTTACCCTATCAATGCACTACCGCAACCGTTTTATGAGGCTAGAAACGGACCCGAAAATTTACCAAAATCTTACGTCCCCCCTAAGCTGAAATCCTGGATCCGCCCCTGCTTACTCCCTGCATTCACAAACAACACATGGTGACCCTACAGCCCCATACCGTAATACGTCGCGTCATAGATAAACTAGTGAGATTCTCACAATCTTATCGATTTGTATGAAATACCGTAGAGCTCTGAAATTAAACGCTTTATTTTCTTCTTTTTTTCCAATAATCGTTTTTCTGGCTACGATGTATAGCTAACTTCCGGTTCACGAAAAACGGGCATGCGATTTGTTTTTATTCGTTTTATTTGTTGAATATGGAAACTTCTGACAGTACTCGTAGACCTAATCACATCCCGCCATCAAATGTAAGTTGTATCTTACAAATCTCCTCCCAGAGTCTAAAACGCATGGTATTGTATGTTGTAGATTAAGATGCAAGCCAAATATTGCATCCCAGCGACAGGCGCACCCGAGGCAACCATCGTCTACAACATTAACGGAGTATACAAAAACTCCTTCTACCCACTTTAGTCACCGGTACAACTACGATCGAGGAGTTCAGTGTCGCCCTAGGACACTTTCAGGCGACTCTCCTAGCCACTCAGTAGTCTTCTTTCGGCCATGTACATAGTTTTAATTTTGAAATATCGATTTTTAACTAAATATCCAAGGAAGGAGGCGGCTGTCTCACTCCCATCACAGGTCATCTGTACATTCTCTCGAGAATCCTGACCTTAACCGAAAGAAGAAGAAGAAATGGTCAATGCTTTCAAATCAAGGTGGAAATGAGATACACCAGCATGATCAGTATTGAGACTGTTTTTAGTTGTCATAAAGTGTCACCCCACTGAAACAAACAAGTTTAATGCACCATTTTGGGTTAAAAAATGAGTTTGGTCTCCTTCCTAATGAAGCTGATATCTTTCGTTTCAGGCAAGGTGAATGTAACTATGTGAAGGGGGATCCATACCCTATGCACTTTAAAGACAGGTTTGCCAAATATCCGGATAAATTCCTGATTCTATGGATTTTTCATTTGCTCTCCAGATTTAAATGTACAATCTCCGGATTTTCCATCAAACCAAATGTACTGATTTAACAGCTACATTGTCACAGTTTATTTAAAAGCTATTTCCTGCACTAGTCATGTTACGCTCCCTAGTCAGCGATGCAAAAGGAGGGTATTTACAAGTGTCAAATCTATATTGGTAATCAGTGTAATGCACTGACTGAATATACAGGGAGATCCATACACTATATAGATGCTCTTTAAAGACAGGGTTAACTGTGTCACGGATATTGATCATCTGAAAATCAAAGTTTGCCACTGTCCCTCCTCCCAAAAAGTATGTTTTCCAATTCTTGAATAAAAACTCCCATATGAAAGAAAATTATGATTTTCAAAAATTATGCTACTGAATAGTTTCTGAATGTGAAAAAAAATCTAATCTTGACATGCATTTATCATAAACCATTTGTGTTTTAAAATGGTAATACAAACTAGACTTTTCGAGGATAAGGCAAGCTATTATATTCACGTTGGTTAAAAACTGTTTAAAGGATTACGTACTTTACAATGAAACTTTACACATGTATTTACTTTTATGAGAGGACCAGGGCCCTGTTTTATGAAACAACCTACGATAGTTTTGATCGTAAGTCAAAATAAAATAACTTCAGAAAGTATTTGAAGCAAGCAATGAAGGGTGGAAATATTGCATAAACAACATATGTATTAGATAGTTTAGTAGTTTACAGAAAATCGTTTTATCTGTTTAACGTAACATATAGCAATAATTTGATTTACGATCAAAATTATCGTTAGATGTTTCATAAAACGGGCCCCAGTTCTATAATGCTGTTTTGAATTTTAAAAGAATAATGGTTCTTTTTCACAAATTTGATTTTGTAATTGATTTTTTTTTAATTATATCTCCGAATCCCTTTGAAAAAAATCAATAAAACTGCAGTTAGTTATTAAGTTCTTGGAAAATCAACCTGTCAAAGTTGACGAATCGTTATAAATAGGTAAAATTGAATGGTAACTCGGAGTAACTCCCTTGAAGTGGCTCTAAATAGTCTTAGTTATATTAGTTGATTGGTCTTGAATTCACTATAATCTGAATATTATTAACAATTCTGGAGCCTTTATAGGGTTAACTTACTAGTTGAAACATATTTATTTTACATCGATTTCGAAACAAGTTCTTTCAACTTAGATTAATCACTCTAGATGGCTTCCTGGGTAGAACCAGTACTAAGCAATGTGGATTAATTATCTTGCTCAAGGATAAATAACGTGGCCTCAGCGAGGATCGAACCCACAACCTCTTGATGTGGAGATCGGCGCTCTACTACTGGGCCACGCACTCTAGGTTAACTAAACTGTATTGAAATTTTGCAAAGGTATATCGGTCGTTTAACCCTTAACCAGCTAAACACGACTATAATAGCCTTTGCGCCCATTGTAAACCCAGAACTGCCCAAAACACCCCTTTGTCACATAAATGGAATGGTCTTAATTCAAAGAAAGAACAGTCCGTTATATATTTGTAGCGGGTTAACAGGGTTAGACACTAACTTTTTAACACTACTAGGGCTAGTGCCTTCTTATTTTTACTAGCCCTTCTTAAAACCAACTAGTCCTCCTTTCAATCTTTTGCGGCAAAATAAAAAGATACCAAAATATCATGGCTTGGTAGCACCATGGATAAAGCCTTGGCTTTGGAGCTATAGACAGACATCTGACCAGCGTGGGTTCGCTCCCTGGTAAAGGCATGTCTGAGGGTAAACTTCATAATCCGTCTCTATCTATAGCTGAGGTTGCATTTCCTATATTACTGTACTGCTTGTAAATATTGCAAGACAACTAGGTCATAGTCAAATTTATTTATAGGCCACGGCCATTATACCCTTCTTTGCAGCGGCCTGTATAAGGCATTTTCTACAATCAAATTTCTTTTTAAAGTCATGCCGACTTACCTTGGAAATTTCATTCCCCGTTTGTGGATTTTTTTCCCCAATTAAAGGCACAAGGCCCCTTCCCCAAAACTGGGAAAAGGGCTCTGTAGGCACTTACACGATGGCTAAAATACACGTATGTGTTTATTTTCAAAATCATGTTGTTTTTTGCTGATTACGCTTTTCCTATTCGGTTTTTTGTTTGTTTCGATGGCGACAGTTCCATATTTAAATATCGCCACGTTTGTTTACAATGTGAAGAAAATGCTTAGAAATTAATATAGTGATAGAAATGCTAGCATCTCTACGAAAAAGATGTGGGGATATGTATAAAACGTGGGTTATTTTTCAGCATTTTGCGCCATCAAAGGAAAAATGGCCAATCAGTGATGAGTAATTTGACCCACGTACACATTCGCACATTCGCAGGTGCTTGTCTTGGTCTATATCATACCCTACTTTACAATACGATATTGAAGAGTTTGAATAGCGAAAAATTTAAATGATTTGGCAATTTTCGACATCAGGATCATATAAGATTATTTAATATCGACATTTAAATATTAATAAAAACAACTAGCCCGTCGGGCTTGTCAACTGTGAGTTTTTACTAGTCCTTCTCGAAAGTGACTAGCTTTCGGGCTAGTGTTAGTGTCGAACTCTGGTTAAGGGTTTATGGTCGCAAATTTTGTTTAATGGTGAGGCATTAAATGATAATTAGCAGAGCCATAAAACACTATTTAGAATGGTATACTGTTGAAAATTCACAATTTCTATATCGGTTAACCCCTTTCTAATGCATTACATTGTTATCGACAGTTCCACTCACAATTTCTTTGTTAAATAAGTCCCAAATGTTTGAACGTCAACCAATCGAATTGCAGCATTTTGGCAGTTGTGTTAGAATTAGTGTTCGGTATCGGCTGAAAATTTATGATTGATCATCAGAATATTTAACCGACCGATGATCGATCATTAATCAATTAAACATGGCTGCTATAAAAGACAAGTTTAAGCCTTTTTCAGACTATAATGGAGAAAAGAATCGCATTTCAAGTATGTTCTGGTAATAAAGGAACTGAATGAAATTGACCAACATATATTTAAACAAAATAAGTTGTGATGACCTCTATAAATATGTGATTACTTGTTGCAAAATAATTCATTTTATTTTCTTGTATATATATTTTAGTACGTAACAAGAGAATGAAATAAGCCCTACTTATCAACAACCGAGTGAAGTCGATCATGAAAAATTGTAATCGATTAATCAGATCAAAGACATAACTGATAGATGATTGATCAAATCAATTAATCGGAACGACACTACTTATTATACACTGACAGTGGAGACATGCATATATATATTTTTAAAACATATACAATCATTTGCATAATAGTTTTAAATTAACTTTTCTTTTTTCATTTCAGTCAAAAGAGAGAAAGGAATGGAAAGAAGAGAGACTAAAAAGTAAGCTATTTTATTGTATGATATCTGTCGGGGACAAGTAGTCAATACATTTTAATGTTGTATGTATAGAATGGAAACTTGCATATATATACAGTACATGTCAAGATGATGTCCAAGAACTGCATTGTCTCAGAAATCATCCACTTGACTTTTGGTGAAAAAAAAAAGAGAAAAAGTTGCATATTTTATAATATTAGTCTTCTGCTAAAATCAAGAACGAAAATTACAAAAATGAGCTCCCATCGGCAGCACCGGATACTCCTCAAACGGTGCAGAAGCCAGCACGATTACAGCGTTTGGTAGGCATGGTGTAACACTAGTTGCGGTCTCGCCATTGTACTTTACCTAAAAACAGTTTATAAATGTAAACAATTAGAGCTAAAGTACACCCTTGTTAATCCCTATTATAACTGATCATGCAATGGGAGTTTCTTAAAACTGTCAGTTACTCGGTGGTTCATCATCTTAACACCTGTTATTGTTTACCTGCTCTAAACTTAGTTTCTCTGGAAGTTTCTGGAAAACTATGAATTCTGGCAGTGAAAAGGTATTGCCATATTAGGGAGACCATTCGCCGAAATGTCTTGTTGGTAATATATGCATACACTGATGTAATCACCTGTAGCTACACAGGTCGATGTCCATAGGTGGGGCATGACTAACTGCCGAATGGTACTCTTGGTAATCTTCTAGTATAAGACTGAACGCACAGAAAGTCTAGAGAGAGTCGGGATTTCAAGAGGGGCTGGCCTGGCGCAGTCGGTAGCACGGCGGGTTTGTAACCGGAGGCCCCGGGTTCAATCCTCCGTGGTGCCACTGAGTTCCGTCGGTGTGTTCTTGGGCAAGACACTTTCCCTTAGCCTCGTCCGTCGGATGGGGACGTAAACCGGGCAGTCCCGTGTATCGGTCTATCCTCCGAGCACGTTAAAGAACCATAGGAATCTATTCGATAATAAGAGTAGGACAGGTTCCCGGATTTTTATGTATCCTTACCCTCTGTCTGGGGCGGCTCTAAATAACCTATAATGTGTTGATGAGCCGTTAAACAACATTCAATTCAATTCAAGAGTGGAGAGTCAGTTTCAATAGTCAGAGTCGGTCTTGTATCCACAAGATGGATCCCTGCGATCTTAGACAGGGTGTGGGATAAGTTAAACTATACTTTGAAAGCTAGTAGTAGGGAAGTTGTTCAGCATTACATACCGGTAATAATTTCAGGACATTTTAGACATTTGAAAGTTTCTGAATACTATTATACTGTGAACCTAAGACATTTAATAATAGGGACTATTTATAACAAATGCAAGTACTGAAAACCACTATACGGAACTAATATGTATATATATATAACAGGATGTTCATGGCGTATTATGAATGTGAAATTGTTCGGACTGTTTTATATGTACCAATAAATTATGGAAATCACAACGCGAAGTCCGGACCTTGTTATTAAATGTACCAAGCATGTGGTAACTTAAAAAATGTTTGATCTATGTTCATGAAACTTCACACACATACCGTATTGTTTCTAATTAGCGCCCCCTGGGGGCGTAAATTTTCTGAAAGGGGGGGGGCGCTTATTAAAACGCTTTTCGTAAGCCAGTACACATTTTAATTTCCTTATATAATGCTAAAAATAAGCATAATAAAGTCTTGTTCTTGTTGTGTTACTAAAATATGGATGTGTGTATAATGTTTCTTGGATTTTAAAGTTAGTGGGGTGTGGGGGTGTGGGCGCTAATTAGAGGGGGAGAGCTAATTAGAAAAAATACGGTATTCATCTTGTACCACAAGGAAAGTTGTAACCCATGACTCTGGCTTTCATTTTGGCAGAGTTATGCCCCTTTTCATAAACCTGTAATCTAACCTGGCAAAATATTGACCGATGGTCATAAAACTTTTACAGTTCTTCCTTATCAATTAAATGCCATTGGCATGACCATTAACTCTGTCTTTCATTTTGGCAGAGTTTTGGCCCTTTTCGTAAAACTTTAACCTGCAAACTAATCTAGCTCATAACTTGGCAAAATATTGACCTAAGGTCGTGAAACTTTATACATTTCCTACTTATCAAGTGACAAATGCAGAGTTATGCCCCTTTTTAAAGTTAAACGTTTAATTAAAACAAATCTGCTCATAGTTCATAAAGGGTTGTACCCCATTAATTTTATAGTTAGATTGTCCTTGCTGAAATAAGAGTATGGCAGGTGACACAATTGTTCTGCAATCTTGGTTTATTAAAATCTCATGGCGTCAATCATCAATATTAATTTTAATGTAGAAAATAACTTCTTACTATAAATAGAATGACTGGTTACTATAAATGGAATGACTGGTTACTATAAATAGAAAGCATTTTTACTGTAATTAGAAGGATCTTTTTAAACTGGAGGGCTGGCGTAGCGCAGTCGGTAGCACGGCGGATTTGTAACCGGATGTCCCGGTTTCAATCCTCCGTGGCGCCACTGAGTTTCGTTGGTGTGTTCTTGGGCAAGACACGTTCCCTTAGCCTCGTCCGTCAGATGTGGACGTAAACCATGCAGTCCCATGTATCGGTCTATCGTCCGAGCACGTTAAAGAACCATAGGAATCTATTCCTATGTATCCTTCCCCTCTCTCTGGGGTGGCTCTAAATAACCCATACTGTGTTGATGAGCCGTTAAACAACATTCAACTCAACTTAAATTGTTAATACATGTAGAATCCTATAATTTTTCATTCGGCAGAAAAAGCTGAAAAGAGAAAATGGAAGGAAGAAAAACTTATACAACAACTGGAAAAACAGAAAGCCAAAGAAAAAGAGAGTGAAGAGGCAAAGAAGAAGAAAACAGAGGAACAGAACTTACAAGAGAGATTGGGTAAATAAAGCAGCATTGAACAGGGGGCAAAACTACTTAATTTTTTATCGATTTCACGACAAACAAATGTACTAAAACAAAGCTCTTGATTCAGGTAGGGGTTTTCTTCGTAACTTTCTTGGCCGAATGGTTAGAGTATCTGACTTAAAATCACCTTGCCCCTCACCGCTGTGGGTTCGAGCTCTCGTGGGACCAGGAATCTTTATTTGAGGAAGCTATCCAGCTGGATTTCAGAACGTCTGTGGTTCTACCCAGGTGCCCACCCGTGCTCGAAAATTGATTGTTTCATGGCATTTCGTAAATCTCCCTGATTTGGAAGTCCAGTCTCCCTGATGTGATTCTGGAAAATGTGGCATGTATACCTTTCTCCACCAGTGGAAACTGGAAATTCGCCATATGACCCTAGCTGTTGGTGCGACAATATAATACAATTCAAATCAATTCGTTACTTTTTAATATTTAACGAATTTTGATCTTTCCTCTGCTGCAAAAGTCAATTTAGTTTGTTCAGTACTTTCTGATGCACGCGGTCATAGATTTCTTTTGTTTCAAATACTTCGGGAGGGCTAATCTCGGAAAGTACCAGATAAATCGAACCACGTTTACGGCGGAGGAAAGAGCTCACTTTGGAGGGGTATGTGCTCTTTAGTTAAATAAAATTCGATAAATATTAAGAAAGTTATGAAGCGAACACCTACAGTACAGCTCACGCGAAACCCACACTTTACTCGATTCGCCGAGTTTGGTCGTATCGAGTGACGCACAAATCTATGCCGAGTCAGTGGTTGGACTCCGAGTTACTCCGCATAGAATCCAATAACATATGTGCACACCTGTGGTGACTGATAAATACAATGAATAAATTTCGAAACAAATACGTATTGCAAACTTTTAATGCATTTAATCACAAGTTGTGTTTGTTTCTGTTGTCCAAAAGTCATTTCTTCTTCAACCGACATAAATACCCATAATCCTTCGCCAAGTATGTACCTTTTAACAAGGCGGCACTAACAACAGGTTTATGACTCGGAGTTCTTAACAATTTTTTCTGACTAAAGAACCTATCAATGTATTAATAATAAACAGGAGAATAGTAAAAATGTGTTACAAATAACGAGTATTTAAAAATATAATTATAATTTCAAGTATGTAATCGTGGCATTCGAATTTTACCACATCCGCTTTTCCAAAACAAAAGTAAAATTGTCTTCTGCTTCGAATTTTTCTAAAGTTATTGAATAATTATGCATTAAAGTGACTGCAATTAGAAAAAGTTGCGCCTTTTACCTGTGCAGCTTCGACTCAGCGAACTCCGAGTTTGTCTACGCGAAGTATCATGGCGTAATTACGCCAAGAGCTTTTCGCGTAGCTGATTCCCATGCCGAGTAGTTTTATCATCCAAACTCCGCATAATTACACAATTTGTATATTTCTCACTCGGCGTGAAAGAGTAAAGTGTGGGTTTCGGATGAGCTGTACTGTACCTGAATGAAGCATTTTGTTTACATTTTTTTTGCCTCGAAACTGATAAAAAAGAGTTATGTAGTTTCTCTATCCTGTTGAAGCAATTTCCACGTCTAATAACTTACTTTTATTTTTGAGCCAGGATTATAAAGTTTGAAACATGAAATAAAAAGAATTGTTGAAGAAGTTGATGAATTATGTTTGTTCCATTTTTCTCTCACCTGGGCCAAAGGCTAAATTGAGCTATTCCCATCCTTTTCTGTCCGGCGACCGTCTGTCTGTTCTTCCAAGTTCACAGTAGAATTGATTTTGGGACATAACATTGTGTTACTAAAAAATAAAAAATTTGTGTTGCATGAAGTAGGCCATTCATTCGTCACAAAATACTTAACGTCAAAATTTGTGTATAGATCTTAGTTAAAATAGTATTTTCAGTTTTGAAATACCAGTATAACATTTATTGTGATGTTCATTCCAGGTCGTGTGTACACAGTGTCGATCGCTCTGCCGGGTTCAATCCTTGACAATGCACAGTCACCGGAATTACGGACATATCTTGCTGGACAGGTAAGGTGTAAAACTGGAGCGGAAACCAAAACAAACTCACAATTTCTTGCATTCCAGATAAGGTTATCCGCATTTTACCTGGGTAATGGAAAGCCTGATCTTACACATGGGGGAAGATAAAGGCATCCCTGATATGCATTATATGTCATTGTGTAAATAAACATGCAAAACATTAGTAGTTGGCTACATCAACGCGCAGGATGTAAATGATATATATACAAGAAAAAGAATCAGTCATGGGTATCCAGATTCAAATATGGAAGGGGGCGTCCGTGGCCGAGTGGTTAGAGTCTCTGACTTGCAATCATTTGCCCCTCACCGCTGTAGGTTCGATCCCTCAGGGGCCTAGGAATCTTTGTGAGGAAGCTATCCAGCTGGCTTGCGGAACGTCGGTGGTTCTACCTAGGTGCCCGCCCATGCACGAAAGTTGCCCGGTGGGGCACCTGGGGTCTTCCTCCACCAGTGGAAGCTGGAAAGTCGCCATATGACCTTAGATGTTTGTGCGACTATAAAACCCAATTCAATTCAAATATGGAAATTCCAGCCGTTGGTATAATTGTCTTAATCGGAACCTCGGCAGAGCTTTGGGTCCGATAAAAAACAATTATACCTCGTGTTGGAATTCCCGATCTTCGCCGGATACCCTTGAAAGATTCTTGTATTCTTAATGTTTTAAAACCTTTATTAGTTATATTTAACTTCGAAATTATTTGTTATTGATTGTATTTCACCAACAGAGTTATTCTATTTAAAACACATTGAATTACTGATCTAGAATATGAACTTTTTCTTAAGACTTTCGCAGTTGGGCAGTCTGGTCAGTCCTGCTACGAGTAGTTTTGAGAACTAAAGGAACATATTTGAAGCGTCTCTGTTATTCAGATATTAATAAGCCGTGTTTATTTCTTCAAGTGATCAATAAAAGACTGGTTAAACAATGAATGATTGTTTTCCCCGATAGTCGACTATGGATTTTTATGGTCGATGATTCGTCGGCAATTTAAAAGCGACCAATTGTTGATTATAATCGATCATCTGAACACTGCTAGCAATAGTAGTATCCACCAATAGTATCTGTATCACAGTAGTCAAAATTAACATCAAACAATAGTTGTATCCACCAATAGTATCTGTATCACAATAGTCAAAATTAACATCAAACAATAGTTGTATCCACCAATAGTAACTGTATCACAATAGTCAAAATTAACATCAAGCAATAGTTGTATCCACCAATAGTATCTGTATCACAATAGTCAAAATTAACATCAAGCAATAGTTGTATCCACCAATAGTAACTGTATCACAATAGTCAAAATTAACATCAAACAATAGTTGTATCCACCAATAGTATCTGTATCACAATAGTCAAAATTAACATCAAACAATAGTTGTATCCACCAATAGTAACTGTATCACAATAGTCAAAATTAACATCAAACAATAGTTGTATCCACCAATAGTATCTGTATCACAATAGTCAAAATTAACATCAAACAATAGTTGTATCCACCAATAGTAACTGTATCACAATAGTCAAAATTAACATCAAACAATAGTTGTATCCACCAATAGTATCTGTATCACAATAGTCAAAATTAACATCAAGCAATAGTTGTATCCACCAATAGTAACTGTATCACAATAGTCAAAATTAACATCAAACAATAGTTGTATCCACCAATAGTAACTGTATCACAATAGTCAAAATTAACATCAAGCAATAGTTGTATCCACCAATAGTATCTGTATCACAATAGTCAAAATTAACATCAATAGTCCCCACTACTTGTAAAGAAAATGAGAAAACACTTTAATTTCTGAAATTTTGGCTAGATTTACCATATTTAATTCTATGTGCAGAAGTTGTCTCAGTAGCAAATTGTTTCAGGCATTGTCTTTTAGAGCTACAGACCTCCACACCACATGGGTTCTCTCCCTTGTGGAGACATGCCTCATGGGAACTTCATTGTTCATCTCATATTCTGAGGTTGATGTCCAAATACAACCTAATTAATATGAATAATGATGTGTTAAAGAATTAAAAAAACAAAAACAAAAAAACAAACATCTGTGTATCTGATTTCCAGATTGCCAGGGCGGCTGTGGTGTTCAATGTGGATGAGGTTGTCGTGTTTGACGAGACTGGTTCAACTGAGAAGTAAGTAAGCCAACTTGAGATTGTCGTGTTTGACGAGACTGGTTCAAGTGAGAAGTAAGATAACTTCAGATTGTCGTGTTTGACGAGACTGGTTCAACTGAGAAGTAAGTAAGATAACTTGAGGTGGATGAGATTGTCTTGTTTGACGAGACTGGTTCAACTGAGAAGTAAGTAAGATAACTTGAGGTGGATGAGATTGTCGTGTTTGACGAGACTGGTTCAACTGAGAAGTAAGTAAGATAACTTGAGGGTGTCCTGAAAGATTGTGTTGTGGCTGCAGTTGAACTTGCTTCATTGATACATAGCATCGTCAGACTACTACTCCCAAATAAATAGTGATTATGTTATTGCTGGGTTTGATTATAAAAAAAATCTTTCACAAGACTGAGAGCCTGTTGTTTTTTCACAATGACAGGATGCTATTTATTACATTTAAAACCAGTTTGATTATCATTTTATTAATGAGGATGTTATTTATTACATTTTAAACCAGTTTGGTTATCATTTTATTAAACAGAAATGTTTCGCTTTGTTGAACATTCTAGAAAATGATATTGTCGTCCTCAAAACTTTATCAACATTGCGACACATCACAGTTTTTTTTGTGTCGCCTGACACTTAGGGATCACTTTGTCCATTGTTGGTTGTCCGTCACACATTAACCTACAACCTAACATTTGAAAAGTATTTGATCTATGTTCATAAAAATTCACACATCTCTTACCTCAAAGAATGTTGTTACACATGCCCAATAACTCTGACTTTCATTTTGGCAAAGTTATGCCCCTTTTGTTAAAACTTAACACGCAACCAAACCAATCTCATCACTGGCCATAACTTGAAAAGAGTATTTGACCTATTTCATGAAACTTCACACACATCTTCATCTTACCCTAAGGAATGTCATTGTATACATCATGTACATGAACAAGAACTTTCCTTTTGGCAGCATTTTGCCCCTTTTCATAAAAATTCAGCCTGCCTTAACCTGGCTCATAACTTGGCAGAATATTGACCTATGGTCATAAAACTTAATACAATTCTTCTTTATCATTTATTTGATGGCCATGCAAAGAATGTTGTTACACATGTTCAATAACTCTGACTTTCATTTCGGCAGAGTTATGCCTCTTTTTTCTTAAATCTTTAACCTGCAATCTAACTTTAATAGCTTATAACTTGTCACAAATTGACTTATGCGCCTTTCATAGACTATAACAATTTAAAAAATTCTGCTCCATAAGTCATGAAGGATTGCACCCCCTGTCTTCAAAGTTTATGCTATAGAGTGTCCTTGCTGAAATAAGCCAATGGCAGGCAACACAAGTGTTCCATGGAACACCCTTCTATTCGAATGTTCCGAGTTTATAGTTAAGAAATAGAACATCGTTTACTGTGAATTATCGTTTAATATATCACGATTTGGAGTTCAATTGTAAACAATAATTTCACAAGCCCGAAGGGCGAGTGAAATTATTGTTTACAATTGAACAACAAACCGTGATATATTATAGATAATTCACCGTAAACGATGTTCTATTTCTATTCTAATACTCCTAAAATGTGAAAATAACGCACACATCTGAAATCTTTCGCATTGCTTTGCTTACTCTCCTAACGTTGCATACGTTACAATGCGCAATGCTTATTCTCCTAACATTGCAAAAATTACAGTGATATATCGTTCAATATAACGAGATATTTTAAACTAGGCTATATAGTGCGTGTGTATTAGAATAGTCAATTATATTCATGATTGTGAGTTTTATTTCTCTGATAAACATTGATCTTTAACCCATAGAAATGAAATATTAAAAAGCCTGTATGGGGAAACTACATGTCTTCAACGGCCTGTTTAAAAAAAAAAAATTATGGAATAAAATAAATGAATATCAGGTTTGTCAGTTTTGACAGCATTCTTTTTTATTATCATATTGATTTATGACATGCTTTGCTGGAAAGAATATCAAGTGGAACAAAACATTATTGCAATATTATTTATTTTTTTCCAGGACCACGGCTGGAGAATTCAAGGGTATCGGGAAACATGGTCAAGCCAATGTACAGTTGGCAAGAATACTGCAGTATCTAGAATGCCCCCAGTATCTTCGCAAATCTTTTTTCCCCAGCACAAGGATCTGCAGTATGCAGGTAAGGCACATTGGATCTGCAGTATGCAAGTAAGGCACAAGGATCTGAAGTATGCAGGTAAGGCACAAGTAACTGCAGTATGCAGGTAAGGCACAAGTATCTGCAGTATGCTTGTAAGGCACAAGGATCTGCAGTATGCAGGTAATGCACAAGGATCTGCAGTATGCAGGTAATGCACAAGGATCTGCAGTATGCATGTAAGGCACAAGGATCTACAGTATGCAGGTAAGGCACAATGATCTGCAGTATGCAGGTAATGCACAAGGATATGCAGTATGCTGGTAAGGCAAAAGTATCTGCAGTGTGCTGGTAAGGCACAAGGATCTGCAGTATGCAGGTAAGGCACACGGATCTGCAGTATGCAGGTAAGGCACAAGGATCTGCAGTATGCTGGTAAGGCACAAGGAACTGCAGTATGCAGGTAAGGCACAAGGATCTGCAGTATGCAGGTAAGGCACAAGGATCTGCAGTATGCAGGTAAGGTACACGGATCAGTAAGGCTCAAGGATCTGCAGTATGCTGGTAAGGCACAAGGATCTGCAGTATGCAGATAAGGCACAAGGATCTGCAGTATGCAGGTAAACTAAGTACCACTCTTGCATACTGTATGCTTATCTAGCTGCAGGGACTTCCAGATGATTACAGGAACGTACCATTTGAATACTCTGGCAAGCATGATAATATTGGATAGATGTAATATGTTGTTGTTGTTTTTAATATAAATGTCTTTTGAGAGAAATAAAAGCGAGATAATAAAGCATCTAAGACTTCATATATCGAGAATACAGGACAGCTCCTATATTTTCAGGTGTTTTAAATCCCCTCGACTCCCCACACCACATGAGGGCCCAGGATGAGTGTGAATACAGAGAAGGGGTCGTGTTGAACAGACCTGTCAAAGACGGAAAAGGATCTTTTGTAAATGTGGGACTTTTGAAGGTAAAGCTTATAAATCCACTGTTTCTGATATTTCATCTACAGGCAGTCAAAATGTTTCTTATACGCCCATTTGTACTTTCACACACTTGGTATTTTTAGAGAAACAGATCATGTTCTTTTCACGCACAGGTTATTTTCAGAGAAATTAATCTTGCACTTACACACACACACACACAATATTTTCAGAGAACCTTATATTGTACTTTTTGCACACACACACATAGTATTTTCACGGAAACTAATCTTGTACTTTTGCGCACAGAGTATTTTCTAGAAAACTAATTTTGTACTTTCGCACAGAGTATTTTCTCGGAAACTAATCTTGTACTTTCGCACATAGGGTATTATATAATCCGAGAAACATGTATTTTCACACACTTGGTATTTTCAGGTAAACTAATGTTGTATTTTTACAGGGTATTATATAATCAAAGAAACATATGTATTTTCACACACTTGGTATTTTCAGGTAAACTAATGTTGTATTTTTACACACAGAGTAGTTTGATGGAAACTAATCTTGTACTTTTACACAAGGGGTATTGTCATTAAAATTAATTGTGTACTTCCACACACTTGGTAATTTCAGGAACACTAATCTTGTAATTTTACCCACAGGGTATGTTCAGATTAACTAATCTTGTACTTTTACACACAGTGTGTATTCACAGAAACTGTCCTTGTACTTTCAAATACATGGTATTTTCAATTTTCAGAGAAATAAATTTGTATGTTTACACACAGGGTGTTATCAGAGAAACCAGTCATTGTTATAACATTTCTGTAGGCAAAAGAACAGTGTTCTCAGTAAAATATGATTCATAATCACTTAATATTAATGACTAAAGTGTTGAAGATGTTGACGTCATTTGCCGAGAACAGTCAACAAAGTGTAATATTTGCCGAGAACAATCAACAAAGTGTAACATTTGTCGAGAACAATTAACAAAGTGTAATATTTGCCAAGAACAATCAGCAAAGTGTAACATTTGCCGAGAACAATCAACAAAGTGTAACATTAACATTTGCCGAGAACAATCAACAACATGTGACATTTGCCGAGAACAATCAACAAAGTGTAATATTTTGTGGAAAATCATACACAACTGTCAGATTTAAATTTTTATGTAACTGCTGAGATCGATTATAGGGAAATCCTTCACAAGATTGTAGAGGTGTTGTTCTTTTCACAAACGAGAACATGCGAGTGAGTGAAAAAACAAAATACGCCTACCATCGAGTGAAGGATTTCCCTATAATCGATCCCAGCAGTTAAATAATCTATTTTTACATTTTAAATCAGTTTATGAATGATTTTATTCAGAATTATTTGCTTTATTAACATTTTCGGCAGATGACGTCGACATCAGCAACAGTTTTTTGATGTCATAACTCAACTTCACAGTTATTTTTGTATTCAGAGTTAGTTTAGTATTAATATTTAGTGACTAAATATTCTTTCATTGAGAAATTCCAATCTTTAACCGATAGAAATGTAATAAAAATGGATAATTAAATTACTTGGTTTGATCATGTTGATTATAAAAAATCTTTAACCCGACTGTAGACATTTTTTCTCACTCACGTGCATCCACTCGTTAATTGATAAAAAGAACCACATACCTACCATCTGGTGAAAGATTTCCCTGTAATGAAATCCAGCAGATAAATAGTCTCTATTTCTCGTTCTTCCAGGAATTGCAGATTAATAAACAGTTAGTCCCAGGTGTAAGAGTGACAGTAAAAGTAGACAACAACCATACAGGTGTGTATTACAGGCTCACTGTTTATTATTATAATGAAATGGTAAGAACAAATATTCTGAATCAAATCAATCGAGTGGTATAATGTTGCATTGCACACTATGCCAAATAGTCCGCCTCAGGTATAGTCAAAAACTCATTACTCTTTACCAGTTAATAGATCCGTTTGGGTATTCTTTCCTCCGTAAAGGGAGATAAGACACCCACTGTGAATAAAAAACAAACAATGCCAGACTATATTAAGATGAACTGTGTGATTAGCGTGATTTGCTTGCCATGTCCCTTCATTTATAGCAGATGTCAAAATTGTGGGAAAAAGGGACGGTTAGTTGCTCGCTCCGAACAAAGAACCAAGGTGCTGTTAACACCATAAGGTTGATTTGTAGCAAATGTCAAATTTTAATTTTGTCAGTAGTGACTCCCACCGAACCAAGAACTATATTGGGGTTATGCTTGTGGTGCAAATCTTACTTTTCAAGAAAAAAATACAGTATTTGCTCCCTCCGAACCAGGAACCAAAGCGTACTGTATTGGGGTTATACTGTTGACTCACAATGTCTTTCGATTCATAGTGTGTGTCATGATTACTTTTCAGGAAAAAAATATTTGAAAGGGACAGTTGTTGCTCCCTCTGAACCACGAACCAAAGCGGGACTATATTGGGGATACACTGTAAGATTGGCCAGCAGTCTCGGCGCTGTGTTTACGGAATGTCCATATCGGGAGATGTATGATTTGACCATTGGTACTTCAGAAAAGGGTCAAGACATAGAAGGCTTCGAAACAGGCAGTTTTAAGTACGTGACATTTTTTGCCTTTATACTGTTGAAGATACCGGTTATCGTTTTTCTCATCAGTTATCAGAGCCTCTCCGTGGCCGAATGGTTAATGACGTTGCGTTGTCGTCAACCTTCGCCTCTCACCGCTGCGGCTTCGAATCCCACTGGGCACTCGACTTGTAAGAAAGTGTCGATTCTTAAGGATGGCTTGAGGTTAACAGTACCGTTTCTAACCAGGAAAAGTGGGTGGTCTGCCTCCACCACAAAACAAATCAACCGTCATATATAACCTTACAAAAGTAACATGTGTTGAAAACAAACAAATCCTCAGTTATCAATTGATAATTGATCTATGGAGCTCTTCAACTTGAAAGTATTTTATCTGCTTGGTCTCACACCAACCTGCTGTGGAGGTTCCTTATATTGTTGAATCACATGTCTTACTGATCATAATTGGTACCCTCAATGCAAATATTCTGTTACCCGTATTTGATTTTATGTCCATATCTGCTCTGCAATGATGACTGTAATGTCCCATTCCATTTTGAGAAGGAAAAATCTACATATTTCTCTCCAAGGCAAGTGCATGAAGTGACGCGTTTGATTCCGCAGATTTTTAGTTTAAAACTTGCATTTTAAAATCTTGTTTGAATAAAAAAATGTTTTTATCTCAGATTCATTATTTTCTTATTTTCAGACATGCCTTGGTTGTGTTTGGAGGTTTGCAAGGACTTGAAGCAAGTCTAGAAGCAGACGAGAACCTGGGTCTTGAAGAACCGAGTCTGTTGTTTCATCATTATCTCAACACTTGTCCATACCAGGGGAGTCGCACCATAAGGACAGAGGTATGCGAAATGACACTTGGTAAAATATAAGCGTATTCAACTGGCCATTTTCCATTGAGCCACTGTTTTATAATATTGATTTTCTCCTTTTTTCTATCATCCAGTCAGACTTAGTAAACAATTCATTTGCAACTTCTTGATCTCTTCTTTGAATTGATTTGATTGGTCAGTTGTTTTCCTGTACTTAACCTACGATAACGGTGTCAGTACTGTGTGAAGTAAGTAATAACACAAACAGTAAATTGTGCTCAAAATTGAATGAAAAAAGGCTCGAATATGCTTTTAATAATGATTAAAAACGTTTTATTCTAGTTCAACCAGGGGAATCACACCATAATGATGGAGGTATGCCAAATGATGCATTTGTCAAAACTGATTTAAATTAGAAATATTCTAAAGGATCATTGTTAAAGGGAAACGACTTGAATGTCTCCCTCCATACTGGTATAATGATTCTCATATCACTGCAATCTGACCACAAACAGACTGTCACATTGAGAGAGGACCCAATCCCGCCCCCCGCCCCCCCCCCCCCCCCCCCCCCCCCAAGTCCCACTAGAGGCAGAGGGGTAGTACCCCCCACCCCCATTTTATATTCATGTTATGACACCGCATATGCAAACGTGGAAACTTGGCTCCATCGTAAATGGAGTGTTTACTATAGAATTTGCAGCAAATCTAGGCCCATTCTCCATATTTTATCTTGATGTAAATGGATGATGAGGCTGGTATGTTCATTCCTGTTAGGCACCATATAACCTTTTATGTGTTGGTGCGCCGTAAAACGCAATTCAATTCAATTTTCTCGTTGCTCTGGCTTCTGTCAAGTCAAGTCATGCCTTGTGGCCTGTTTCGCCACTGACCATTCCAAGCCGGTAGCCGTATTGTCAACCGTTTTATGTTTGTGATGTCATATCTTGCCTCTATTCATCTTTGTAATTATTGTTTGTTTCTATGCGACCCCGTGTGGTTGCCGGGGGCCCCGTTTGGTCACGGGGCAAAGAATACGGCCACTGCAGATCCCTTTGGAGGGGTAGGCAGAGGGGTAGAATCCCCCCAAATTCATGTTTATTTTATCATTTTTTGTTCATGATCATTAAAGGTCTTCATCATGATCCCTGCATTGTTTCAGGTGCTATCTCGCTCGCATCAAAAGAGCAGTGGCAGAAAAACAATAACGT